>JALPVH010000131.1:0-149690 GCA_023242295.1 Diaporthe ilicicola | reverse complement strand
TTTAAGTTTTAAGTTTTTAAGATATATATATATAGGATTTTATTATTATAAGTAAATTAAATTATAAAAAACTAAATAAGCTATTTTAAAGAGATAGTTTTACTCTATAATACTAGCTATTTAAACTTTAAAAGTTATTTAAATCTATTTTTAGAATGTATTTGTATTTATATTTATATTATAATACATAATACTGTATTTGTATTTGTATTATTTGTATTATTTGTATTTGTATTTGTATTTGTATTTGTATTACGTATTTGTATTTGTATTTGTATTTGTATTACTGAAATTTTATGTATTTGTATTTGTATTTGTATTTGTATTACTATATTATTTATATTTTTAATACTCTGTATATAATACTATATTTATATTTATATTATTTATATTATTTATATTTATATTTATATTTATATTTATATTTATATTTATATTTATATTTATATTTATATTTATATTTATATTATTAAAATTTTATATATTTATATTTATATTTATATTTATATTACTATATTATTTATATTTTTAATACTTTCGTCTTAACGGCGGCGAGCCTTATTAGATTTTTATTTTAGATAATAGTATTTATTTCTTTATATAGGATTTAAATTCTCGAAAACTAAATAGTACGTTTTAAAGGGCTAAATTAGATCTATATAGCTAGCTATTTTATTTTTAAGATTATGGAAAATCTACTTTTAGAATGTATTTATATTTGTATTTATATTATAATATAAATATAGAATATAAAAATATAAATATAAATATAAAAATAAAAATATAAATATATATCGACTATTTTATTTATTTAAGTTCCTTTATTAAGCTGGAATAATAGTAAATATTTAAAAAGAATAAGGTATAATATATCTTTTAAATTAATATAATAAGTTTTACTATATAAAACTTTTTATAGTAACTTATTAATCTTCTATAAGCCCGTCTATAGTTAAAAGCCGCTATTTTGCGCTAATAGCTATAATATTAAGCCGCACTTATTTATACCGGTACTTTTAATAAGCTTTAATTCCACTATTAGCTTATAGTTATATATATACCATTATAATAGATAAGGAGGAGCTGGTACCGTCGAGGTTAAAGCTATCGCAGGCTGTAAGCAACTTAATCTAACGCTGTTAAGCACTACTAATATATAAAAGTATTATCGCCGTGTGACTTAAGCCTTTATAAATATAAGTTACTCGAAATAAGCGATATTAAAAAGCCGCTATTACCCTAAAGGTTTTAGCTCTACTTAAATATATACCTATCTAGTAAAACCGAGCAACTATTATAACCTTATTTTATAAAACTATTTAAAAGTAATTATTTAACTAAAACCGAGATAACTATTAGTTAAGCTTAAACCACTACTTACACACGCTTAAAACCCTTAAATCTATTAAGTAAGTTTATAGCTATAGTTAAAATAAATAATTAAATAAGGCCACTATATTCCATTATTTAAATATATAAATCTAATAGCTTATAAATAGCTATAAAAATAAACTTTATTTATAATAAGTAAATCTTTACTTAAATAAAAAATTCTCTTATTAAGGTAAAAAAGTGTAAAGATAAAAACCCTTTCTTATTTTAATAAATCGATATATTTATTAGCACTTTAAAGATATATAAGATTTATTTAAAAGAAATAAAAAAGTTTATTACTTATAAAGTAAGAATTTATAATAAGTTAAAGGGAAATAAGCCGAAAGAAAATAAAGATATTAATTATTTAATACACTTTTTTAAAAAGGTTTACCTTTTATTTAAATAAATTAGAGAGATAAAGCTTAATTATAGAAATATAATATAGTTAAATAAAATTTAATTTAAAAAAAAAATATAATTATAAATCTTTTAACTTTATATTTAAAAGAGATATAAATATATATATTTATATTTTATATTTTATATTTATATTTTATATTATTTTATATTTTATATTTTAAAAATATAAAATATAAAATATATATTATAACTTTGCTTAATAAGCTAATTTATAGTTAAGTATAGCGACGGAAGTTTTTACTATTAGCAGTTATAGAAAAATGGCCCTTAGCTAATAAGAAGCGGCAGAAAAGTGGGTCCTTATATATATTAAGAAGTATTATTAACTTAAGCTTTAAAGGGGAGATTAAAGATTTGCGCACCTATTTTCGGAGGGTATATACCTAATACTAACTAATCTAGTTTTTATAACTAATTAAATTATATTATTTCCGAAATAGGTACTTGTATCTTTGCAACTTTTAAGGAATATAAAGGAGGCGGGTTGGTCCTTTAGGCTTGCGTTGTGCCTACCGGCCCTATTTGCGGCCCTTTGCTGCGCTTCGGGGCTTGCCCTTTTTGCCCTACCGGCCCTTTTAGCAGAAATTTTTTTTGTAAGAAAAAGGCTTTGATTTGAGGTTGCTAAATGCGCCTAACTTTTAGGTATTTTGGGCTTTTATTAGGGTGTGTACCCTCCGAAAATGGGTGTGCGAATCTCCGGTCTCTTAAAGGGATGGTTCGCAGCGAGCGGGAGCACCCGCAAGATCGACGCAGTGCCCATATTAATTCTGTTGGCAAGATCGACATACATTTCCGAGGAGAATGAGCCCATAGAGTTTGACGCTGACCTCGTTCGCGGCCTGCTTTTCTCCGTGAGTAGCGGTGAGAGGACGCTGAAATATGAGAGCAGTTTTCGCCGTCACTCACCGTCAGGAAGCATGATTCCTGACGGTCCTAGGAGTCGCCGCCGCGCGAGCTGGAAGACCCAATATGTATCATCTAGCATTCTGTCCTTGACTCAAGATGAACTGACCACGTCTCAAATCGCCGTTTCCGATGTCCCGAAATTCATCTCAGCATCCATAAACAGCCTGACTTCCCGCTTTTATCATAGCCCAAGCTGAAGTGAGGCGTTTTCCTTCACGCTGCCAGGAAAGCCATTGAGAAGGCTTGAGACAGCAGGCTTGAGAGGCTTCGGGGCCCGGATTAGGGCATCTGGAGCACAGAGAGGTGACTTCACCCACAAAGAGCAAGACGGGACACTGGACAGCACACTAGGACAGTCAACACCTGGCCCGCGGAAACCCGAACTTGGACGACGTTGACAGAGATACTGGTTGCCGTCACCGTCGGGGCCACCGTCTCCTCTGCCCTTGTCCATCCTTCACACCCTGCTATCACTAGGCCGCTTGACTTATGATAGTGATATGTTGCCGCCGCGGCGTCATGGCCTCTCTTGACCTAGGGCCTCAGGGTTCATCACACCCATCTCGGAAGAGGTTGCCGAATAGTTGGTGAGGCTGCATATATGAACAGTCTCTAGGCCGTCTGGGCGCACCATGGGAAAGAGGGGAAGTCACTGGCCTTCAAGCCGTAACGGGGACGCGGTAGAGGGGTTATAGCAATGATGTTCCCGTGCAAGAAAGACGGCCTGAAGCCTTCGGTCTGGAAGGGCAGGGCATCAATTAGTAAGGGAGACTAGATAAATCCGACAGACAGGTCGTGGTAGTCTAGCAAAGAAGTGGACCTCGGTAGACAGACAAGAGATCTGGGTAGACGATCCTCCCTGGCAAACAGATAGATATGGATCTGCAGTGTGACGGTGGCAGATAAGAACTTGAAGTCGCGATTGCATTGCCCAGGGGAGATTGTCCCATTTACCTTGAGTGCTAACCAGGGATCAAACAGGCTATTGATGTCCATTGCTGCAACCTGAGCTTGATGCGGAAGTCGGACACGGTTCACACACAGTAGACAGACCGTGATGTTGAATGTGCAGTCAGTAGGAGCGATTTAGAAACTTCCTAGGTAATTTCGACCCCACACCACCACTAAGACTCCCAACTTTCAGCATCAAATAACATTACAACCACAGAGCGTGTGGCACTCCTTTTTTACACAAATCAACTCAGAATTGATTAATCTTTCGTTTGATATACGTTTTTCTAAAAATAAATACGAAAGGGAATTAGATGGGCTGGGTGGTAAAGCGCACTAACAATTTTATATGCTTACCGGCCCGTTTATTGTTATTCCCGTTACGGTCGGTTTCTAAATCGCTCGCATGCAGGTTGAAGATGGAAGAGCCGGGTCTATCGACGGAGGTGGGTCAGCTGAACCATGCATGCATGGTCTGGACGCACAGGGGCAAGGCAAGCGCACCCGCACCCCTCCACACCAGCAATATACTGTGTAGGCATGGCAGTTCAGGAGGGTTCCTCCTCCATCTCCGAACGCCCGCGGCTCCCGTCCGGCGCCAGTGGGCCATGCCTTGACCGTGGATCTCGTCGACCTCCAAACTAGGCCTCGTCTTCTGTGTGTGCTGTACTGCATTGGCTGCACAGTTGCATGTGCATTTGCATGTACTTTCTGTCCGTTTGTCTTTTTCTTCTCTCGGAATGACGCTGTGTCGCTCGCTGACTTGTTGACAGGTTGTAAATGCCAGGCCGCGGTGATGATATTCAATGCACAATGCACATAGCCACAACTTGTGAGCGTTCTTCCCTCATCAGAGGAGGCAAGATGGGAGGTCTACAGAATCCGGGGAAGCTGCACGGGCAGGATGAGGAGCAGGGTGCCACCTGCCACTGTCGGCACTCGCAAACAGGGACTGCCCCGCCTGCCCGCCCGGCTCTTGCCCTGTACCCAGGCATGACCTCGCCTGGGCTGCTACGACATCGACAGGCTTGTGCCTCTCACTCGCCCTCGACCTCAACACCACCTTCTCTTTTTATGACAGGCACCGCGATTTCATTGGTAGCGGCCGGCCGCGTGAAATCTAAACTAGCTGCAGCTAAGCACCGTTTCCGCCCTCTTATCGACCGAACACCACCACCTCCTTCACCTCCTCAACAGGCTCAACCGCCCAGGCGCAATGCAACACTGCCCGATTCGCAGCTTTCCCCAACGCGGATCATCATGGGAAATGTCATCCTTCTGCCGCCCCTTTCGCCCTCTGTGCGGAGACGGTGTCACAAAGAGGGTGACACCGAGGTGGAAGAGGAGGGGAGGTGACCTCTTGTCTCCCAAGTCCATCATGGAAGCATGGTCCAGGGCCCATGGCACGATGCAGCCCTCGAGAGATACACCGACCCGTGAGAGGGCCACACTCTCTCCAATCTTAACGTCACGCTGGCCCCCCTGTAAGGCAGGTCCATGAAATGCTGCCCTTCACAGGCCACCGTGGAGACAAGTGACGAGGGACTGCAGAGAAATGTACATGGCAAGGTACAGTAGTCTTCGCCCTCCAGTCTCATAATAAGAACGACCTGCCATCCCGCATCGCAGCTATCCCTTCCTCCCCCACTGGATCATCCGAAGACGCTCCCTTCTAGCTCTGTCCATCAAAGCTTGGCTTGCTTGGTGACGCAGGCTCCACCTGAACGCCATCGGACTGGCTCATCTGGCAACCTCATACAGTCCTGACAGTCTACTGTAGAGCACCACCTAGAGCCTCTTGCCTCTGCCACTCCAGATACCAAGGTATCATGGCCCAACCCATCTTCCGGGACCGCAGTGGCCAGCGGAGGGGTGTGTTCAGCATCTTCGCCGCCTTCTCCGTCCTTGCCCTGGTCCTGCTCTCTATTTCCGTGCTGAGCAGTAATCAAAAGCCAAGGTTGCCCGCCGCCACCTTTGAGGAGCTGGGTGATGTCGACCTTGATGATCCACAGGAGGTCAAGAAACTCCTCACTTCCAAGGTCAGAGCCTCGGCAGCAGGCGACCAGTACTTGTAAGCTATCTGTCTTACGTGCCTTGTTCTTGGGTCAACTGCTTACCATCCTGACTTACACAGGATTGGGGTCGGCAAAGCCGATATCACCGGGCCCGTCGTCGAAGTGGAGTTTGCTGGATATGCCGATCTGTCCCAGATCGGCACTGGTCTTCGCCAACGCCTCTATTCGCGTGCCTTCATCGTCGGCGACGCAAGCAACCCTACAGATCGCTTCGTCTACCTTGTCCTGGACGTCGCAGCCGGTGACACAGCCCAGAGATATGCCATCCTCGAACGCATCGCTGCTCTCGGCGGAGACTATTCTGTCTACGGCCAGACCAACATCGCCGTGACTGGGACCCACTCGCACAATGGCCCGGGAGCCTGGTGGAACTACCTGCTTCCTCAGATCACCAGCGCCGGTTTTGACCCCCAGTCCCTGAACGCAATTGCCGATGGTGCAGCCTTGTCGATTCAGAGAGCCCACGAGAGCCTCACCACTGGCTACCTTGACGTCGGTACTGTTAATATCACAGATGGCAATGCTTCGCGAAGTCCGTCCGCCTATATGAACAACCCAGCTGCAGAACGCGCCCTATACAACAGCGACACGGATACGACATTGACAATGCTCCGCTTCCAGCGTGCCTCCGACGGCCTCGACATGGGTGTGCTGACGTGGTATCCTGTCCACGGAACCTCCATGTACGGGAACAACACTCACGTGGCTGGGGACAATAAGGGTGTGGCAGCCTATCTGCTAGAGCAGGCTGTACAGTCCGGCGGCACAGCGGCTGACGGTTTCGTCGCTGGATTTTCGCAAGCCAACGTCGGAGACACCACGCCGAACGTGCTAGGAGCCTACTGCGATGACGGGTCAGGCCAGATGTGCAGCTACGAGAACAGCACCTGCGCGGATGGCAAATCGCAGTCGTGCCATGGTCGCGGCCCCTTGTTCCAAGCGCTCGACCTCGGCGTATCGTCCTGCTACGAGATTGGCCGGCGCCAGTTCCAAGGTGCAAAGGATCTATATGATTCTTTTGACTCCCAGTCTACACCCGTCGTCGGTACCACAGTCAAATCATTCCACTTCTACCAGGACATGAGCACATTCAACTTCACACTACCCAACGGTACTGCTGTCGGAACCTGTCCCGCGGCCCTTGGTTATTCCTTTGCGGCCGGAACCACGGACTGGCCAGGCGCGTTTGACTTCGTCCAGGGTGACTCGGGTGCGCCCAACAACCCAGTCTGGAGCGTCGTCGCCGGACTCCTCAAAGCCCCAGGGCCTGAGCAAATCAAGTGTCAAGCGCCGAAACCTATCCTTCTTGACGTCGGCCAGCAGACGGAGCCCTACGACTGGTCCCCGAACATCGTCGACGTGCAGTCCTTCCGTGCTGGCCAGCTCCACATCATCGTCTCGCCCTCAGAGGCAACCACCATGGCCGGCCGCCGCTGGCGCAACGCCGTCAAGACCGAAGCCGCCGCAACATACTCGGCCAACACGGAGCCCATCGTCGTGATCGGCGGCCCTGCCAACACGTACGCGCACTACGTCGCCACCGAGGAGGAGTACGCCATCCAGCGGTACGAGGGCGCGAGCACGCTCTATGGGCCCAACGAGCTCAACGCCTACATCAACCTGACGCTCAGCAACCTGCAGTACCTCGCGCCGACGGCCACGGGCGCGCCGGCGGCGGGGCCATCCCCGCCAGACAACCGTGCCAATTCGCTCGACTTCATCACGGGCGTGGTCTATGATGGGGCGCCGATCGGCAAGAACTTCGGCGACGTCGTGACGCAGCCAAACTCGTCGTACACGGTCGGGTCCGTCGTCAACACTACTTTTGTCGGCGCCAACCCGCGCAACAACCTGCGGCTGGAGGGGACGTTCGCGGCCGTCGAGAAGCTCGGCACGGACGGCGCATCGTGGACGCAAGTGCGCAGTGATTATGACTGGTTCCTCGTGTACACGTGGGAGCGGACGAACAGCCTGCTGGGATACTCGGATGTCACCATCACCTGGGAGACGGAGAGTTATGCGGAGCCGGGGACGTACCGTGTGAGGTACTATGGTGACTGGAAGGACGTTGGGGGGACTATCACGGCTTTCAATGGGACTAGTAATCAGTTCACCTTGACTTAGTTAATTGTACATATGTAGTCAAGGATGGATTCGGATGTTTATAATTGACTCTGATGAGTGTTTCCCAGGAGATTACCTAGGTACTAGCCAACAGTGACTTTCCAAATTGATTTGAAAATGCTGTAGTTCCCTTTACATGCCAGTGCTGTCCCATGTTCCGATGCTGCAGGGTTAAATAATCATGCGTGACAGATCCTCAGGAAGATCCTAGTTGATTTCATTGCATCCGGCATCTACGACACACCACCCAAAAAGGCTGCCACTCTACCCGCCTGGCGAACTAGGAGAGAGCGGTCTATCAGCCGAAAGGCTTGGCGCAAACACGGCAGCATCAGGCTAAACAACACCTCGCTAAATATTCCAAGCAGCCATTTGTCATTTAACTGCAGCCTTGACCTAGTTACCGAGAACCTCTGACCTATTCCGCCAAGTCTTGGCTTTCTTTCTGACGAGATTTTCTAAAGACGGAGTGGCTGACAGATATCAGTGCTTGTCTGAGGTTTTCCATTTTCCTACCTAGGTACTTAGGATGAGCTTGGATCAATGGGAGGCTGACCGCAAGCCGTACGACGACTTCTTGGCCCTGGGAAGAGGATGAGTGGATATATCGAAGCCTGGAGTAGTCAATTTGTCTTGTCCTGCTCCAAATAGAAATGAGCTCGTCTTGGCCGAGCCCGCGGTCCCGTGGTGCCGCGCGGCCCCCGAAGCACAGATGCGGAATCTGGGAGCCTGGCGGGTGGTGGAGGTATTTGTGCTACAGGCAACGACATTCTGTATGAGGTCAACGGACTGTCGGAAATGTCTGCCTTACCAAGCAAAATGATGCCTGAATTTGTTCTGAATAAGTCTAAGTATATTTTTATTTATTTCGTTGGTATCCATCCCGCATTCGTCGCTGGTGTGGACCTCATGTTTTACTCGTCAATCTGCGGTAGTAGTTGGTTTCTTTCTCGATATTCATTACACGAGATTTTGCTTGTTTTAACTCAATCAAGAGTGACCAGAAATCAAAATGGAAGGTTTGTAGACTCCTTGCGACACGACAAACAGCATCCTCCAAGCCAAACGAAATATTCGCTTTCTGAAAGCCCTGTTTCTCCCTGAGCACTCTCCTGGACGTTTTAATCTCAGAAATCAACTGACTGTAAACTATTCGTGGAAAATCAGACGAAGTCGCAGCTCTCGTCATTGACAATGGGTATGTATTTGCGCGAACCGATGGGAACTGAAATCCATTTCTAATGTCAATTTCAGCTCTGGCATGTGCAAAGCCGGCTTTGCCGGCGACGATGCTCCTCGGGCTGTATTTCGTGAGTCTCCTTCACTGTAAATCCACAATGTGCAAGCCTGCTATTTGACGGCATTGCTGATGTCCCTCGTGATCAGCCTCCATTGTCGGACGTCCTCGCCACCATGGGTATGTAACAGTTGACATTATCCCCGACGGTCTTCCCGCGAATTAATCAACGACCCGCGATTTTCTTGGCCTCGGCGGAAGATATTTGAGAAGTGGCTAAATCGAGGTTTTCTTCCCAGGGTCATGGTCGGCATGGGCCAGAAAGATTCATACGTTGGCGACGAAGCTCAGTCCAAAAGAGGCGTCCTTAGGCTCCAGTATCCGATCGAGCACGGCATCGTTACCAACTGGGACGAGATGGAGAAAATCTGGCATCACACATTCTACAACGAGCTCCGCGTGGCTCCGGAAGAGCACCCTACTCTCCTGACGGAAGCCCCGTTGAATCCCAAGTCGAACAGGGAGAAGATGACGCAGATCATGTTCGAGACGTTCAACTCGCCGGCCTTCTACGTTTCCATCCAGGTGAGTCTCCTTCGGCAAAGTTATAATATCAGGAACTGGATAAAGACCAGCAGAGCTGACACACCGGGGCCGCCGAGCAGGCAGTGCTCTCCCTGTACAGCTCCGGGAGGACGACAGGCGTCGTCGTCGACTCGGGCGACGGCGTGACGCACGTCGTGCCCATCTACGAGGGCTTCTCGATGCCAAACGCCATCTCGCGCGTCGACATGGCCGGGCGCGACCTGACGGACCACATGGCGAGGCTGCTCGCGGAGCGCGGCTACCCCTTCACCACCTCGGCCGAGCGCGAGATCGTCCGCGACGTCAAGGAGAAGCTGTGCTACGTCGCCCTCGACTACGACAGGGAGCTGCAGGCCGCCGCCGCCGGCTCCAGCACCGAGAAGAACTACGAGCTCCCTGACGGCCAGGTACGTATGGGGCTGAACCCCCCATCCTCCCGCGTGTCTTCCTTTGCGTTTTTTGATTAGCATAGGTACATACATGAAGCAATCCGGCTCACATGCTCCTGCAGGTCATTACCATCGGAAATGAACGCTTCCGCTGCCCCGAGGCCCTGTTTGACCCTTCCGTGCTCGGCCTCGAGAGCGGTGGGATTCATCAGGTGCTGTACAACTCCATCAACAAGTGTGACATTGATGTTCGGAAAGACCTATATGCGAACATGGTCATCGTACGTTGCTTCTACTCCTTTCTGTTGATTCATCCCTCTGTTTTCTCGTTTCTCTCTGCCCTGGCCCTTGCCTGATCTCGCCGTCGCTACAGTCTGGTGGCACGACCATGTTCCCTGGGATATCCGATCGCCTCCAGCACGAACTCACGAACATGGCGCCCTCATCGATGAAGATGAGGGTCGTTGCGCCTCCGGAGCGCAAGTACTCGGTCTGGATAGGAGGCTCTATCCTCGCGTCTCTCTCCACGTTCCAACAGATGTGGATTTCGAAGCAGGAGTACGACGAGAGTGGGCCATCCATCGTGCATCGCAAGTGTTTCTAGATAGCTGGCAGCAAGACTGAGGAGGGGACTGGGAAAGTTTCGGATACTTGCGATATCATATGCGAGACGTTGTCAACTTGATACACCACGGTCATTACACAGGCCACATGGGGGATTTTCTTTTGCCTTTTTTTTATTTTGATTTCTGAAATATTCCAATTTCATGATGCCCCCAGTGAGCTAGTGGTAGCAAATTGAGATACAAGCTTTCATTCTCTGACAGAAAGAATATCTGTTGGACGAGGACTTCTAAGAGCCCGCGCCACTGCTACGTTTTGCTCGGTAAAATATCTATAGAAGCGCTCTTGGGTCATGTTGAGTGCGATTTCATTCCCTAATCACTGGTAGAGGAGTTAAGAGTATGCCCTCAGGACAATTATTTGTAGCAAGGCTTTTATAAGCTGAATTACCTAGTATTGCTGCTAGAATTATGTTGTCTCTACATGACCCAAGCCTTGTTAAATCAGGCCACCGTCAACGTGGCGTTGACAGGCAGGTTCCCGCTTGAGCTGCCGACAAGAATGGTAAAGTTGCCAGGCTCGACGACATAGTTCATCTTCATGTTCCACAGCCCAAGATCAGCCACGTTCAGATCGACACTGACCGTCTCCGTGGCGCCGGCCGCGATAGGAACCTTGGCGAATCCCTTGAGCTGCTTGTTCGGGACCACGACCGTGGAGACGACGTCCTTGACGTAGACCTGCACGACCTCTGTCCCGTCGACGGTGCTGTTGTTGGTCACATCTACCGAGACGGTGACGGTGTCTGTTGCGGACGCGGTGCTTGACGACAGGGTGACTGGTGAGTACGAGAAGTTGGAGTACGACAGGCCATAGCCGAACTGTAAGAGCTATGTTAGCCACTGCTACATGCAATAGAAAGGGAACAAAATGGAGGTTTCGACTCACGTCGTACAGCGCCAAGGGCGACTGCAGCACATAAGTGCTGCCATAGACTAACGTCCCATTGGGGAAGACCTCTCCAGGGTTGGGATAGGCGCGGGCCGAGTTGAGATAGTCGTAGTAGATTGGGGTCGTTCCCACGTCGTACGGGAAGGAAACACTCAGGCGTCCGCTGGGATTGTAGTTTCCATACAGCACGTCAGCGAGAGCATTGCCTCCCTGCTCAGAAGGATAGAACTGCTGCACGAGTGCTGAGGCATTCTTGCTGATCCACGGCTCGGTGATCGGCTTCCCGGAACTGAACACCACCACAATCGGCTTGCCCGTGTTGATGATGGCCTGTACGAGCTTCGGCATGGCGCCGACGAGCTTGAGGTCTGAAACATCAATGTGCTCGCCCGTGGTCGCATTCAGCCCGGTCCAAAGTTCGCCCTGGTCGCGAGACCAGGTGCCCACTACGACAACGGCGACGTCAGCTGCCTCGGCGGCGGCGATGGCCTCGGGGAATCCGGATTCGTCGGTCGACCAGCGCTCGCAGCCCTGGGCGAAGGTCACTGTGCCCTCACTGACAGCATTAATACCGTCGAGTGGAGTGACGCCGCGGTAGTTAGACTTGTATACGACGTAGTCGCCATCTGCTCGGCGAGGGGGGTTAGTCTTTCCTGAACAAGAGAGTCCCGGGAGTGTGTTGCAGAAGATCCAAATTGACTTGACGTTCACGTTGATATAGGTGAAAGCTGTAGGCCAAATTCACTTACAGTTCATCAAGCCAGAGGCCATGGGGCCAATTACGGCCACATTCGCCGTTTTGCTCAGGGGAAGGACGTTGTTGTGGTTCTCGAGCAGGACAATGGACTCGGTATCGAGCTGGCGTGCGAGTTGCTGCGTCTCATTGGTGTTGATGTAGTCCCCAAACTCATCCTCCGGAACTCCAGGGAAGGGGTTTTCAAACAAGCCCATCTTGAACTTGGCCCGGAGGACCCGCGACACGGCGAGGTCGACGGTGGCTTCGTCGAGTGTGCCGGCTTCGACCATATCGGGGATCTTTTGGAAGTTGTAAGATCCACCGCCCATCTCGACATCGTTTCCAGACGGAAGAACCAGTGAGACCACGGCCTCGGAGTCGATAGGCGAGGCTTGACAAAGCCCAAAAGCCGTGCAAACCCGATCGGTGCCGCCTGCGTCGCTCATGACGAAATATTCGTAGCCCCTGAAAGTCATCAGTAAGATGTAACATACTCAGGCGTAATTGACGGGGGATGTCCAGCAATAATTGGCCGCCAGCCTTGTCTATAGAGCATGATTCCAGGCACTGTGAAACAACGATAATGCCATGAAAAGCGGACAGAATGAAGTGAATAAGTTACTCCTAGAAGAGGCCGTCTTAAACTCGATGGCGAGAAAAAGTGTGAAGAAAACGTACCAGGAATCCCGTAGAATCTCGGTCAAGAGATGGTAATCGGCCACCGCTGGCACACCATCGTAGCAATGATAAGCCGACATAATGCTCACAGCCTCAGCATCAATGATCGCCCGTTTGAAAGAGGGCAAATACGTAGTCAAACGCTCCCGCTCTCCTCCGTGGACGGGCGCAGTATTGATACCTTGTTCCGGCGTAGCAAAGGCAGCAAAGTGCTTCACCATTGCGGCGACTTTTCCGGATTGCAACCCCTTGACATAGCTATATGCCATCTCTCCTGACAGGTACGAGTCCTCTCCGTACGTCTCCTCGACCCTGCCGAACCTCAGCTCACGAGCCAGATCTCCCAGTGGACCAAAGATGTTGTTCACCCCCAGAGCAAGGGCCTCCTGTGCGATGGCCTTCCCCATCTTCTCGACCAAGTCGGGGTTCCAGGCACAGGCTTGAGCGATTGGTGAGTTGAAGATGGTGGCATTGGCAGCCAGGAAGCCGTGGATGCCCTCGGACTGGACCCAGGCGGGAATTCCCAGGGTTGTGTTCTGGGTCAGGTAATCCTGACCAACCTTGATGCCGCTGGAAAGAGTTGTCCAGTTGGTGTAGTAGCCAACGTAGAAGGCGGCTGCCCGATACTCCATGCTCCACTCCAGGCCCGTGGCGTTGAAGGAGCCATCTGTCACGTTGATCCAGTTGGTGAAATCGCCCTGGAGCAACTGAGAGGCCTTGTCCTGTATTGTCATGCGGCTCAAGAGGTCGGCCACTCGATCGTCAATGGTGGCATTTGGATTCTTGTAGACTGGTGAAGTTCCATTCCACAAAGACCCTTGTGCACTGGCGGTGCTGGCGAGTGCCAGAGTGGCGAGGACGGGGGTGAAGTTCCTCATCTTCGGATATGAAAGGACTGACTGCTGAGGACGGAAGACCTGGTCGAGCTCAGGGTGACACTTGTCATCGATTGCTGGATGAGGCCGTTGATATATAGTCGCCGTGCCCTTGGCGCCGGCATCACGGGAAGACAGGCGAGATTTGTTTCCCCTTGCACACCCACAAACGACATAGATGATGCCTTTCTGGGCGACATCTGGAGCTTACCATCCCCTCGGGTGGCAGGTCTAGCCTCTGTCGCGCCCAGAGACAGGTAGATTGTGACTCGTCGTGGATCCCATAATCTTAGATGCAGGGTGGTATTTGGGGAAACCATGTCTCTGCCTAGATCAGGACTTGGGCATTGCATTTCTTTTCCCCAGTCTACTGCCCAGCAGTCAAGCCTCGACGGCCCGGGTTGACCGGTCCCAAGCTTCTTGACTGGATTCAAACGGTGAAGTTGGCCTGAGTAGTAGCGTCCTCATACAGATGAGGTCGGAGATGACAGTCATGCTGAGCCCCATATAAGTTTTGCCTCACGAGTCTCTACCGCAAAGTTTATAGAGCAGAGACCAACAAATGGCGAGGTGGTCCCGAGCGGCGGTCCGATCGAGAAAATCGAGAAAGAAACTCGTGAACGGCATGGCCCGAGCCCCCCTCAGCAGCCGACACCAATGGTGTGGCCTGTCCTGTTCATCCGGAAATCATCTGGATCCTGAATCCCTGGCATGGGGAAACTTGGAGGTTGAGCGGGGTGGGCGCCTCTCCTTTGAAGGCGACATCGAATTTGACTCGTGGAAAAAGGAGGTTCATGGTGAGGGGATCGTGGTTGGCGCCGTTGGGAGTTGGAGAAGTCCAAGAAGCTTAGTGAAGTGCATTGGAGTTGTAACGGCTGAACACTGTCCCGGCCACCGAGGCTGCCACCCAATTCAGGCTAGAGTCCCCCCTGTGAGGCCCCTGCTGTGGGTTCCAGCAAGCCTAAACCTGGGGTATACTGTGGGGCGGAGGGGGGACCGGCAGACAAGCCGTCGGGTATCAAGCCCAAGCGCGGAAATAGAGAGCATCAAACATCGTGCACGCCAACTCATACCACATCGGCCAAGTCACACACATGCACGCCACCTCGTGAGCTGAGGGCTTCGAGATCTGTTGCCGAAGATCTGCCATTGCTAAATCCACTGTAAAACTGTCGCTAACTGAGCATCGCATGCACCGGCCCGTCCTGCCGTCCCTTCACATGCTCGTGGCTGTTTGTTGAGGTTCAGCATGCCACTTCTCTAACCCCTCACTCCCTCTCTGTTGAAAACATTGTCCTCAAAGTTGAGGACTATACTCTTTTCTCACTGTCTTTATTCCAGGCCTCTTCTGGGACAAAAATAGCTCCCAAACTCGTCTTCAGCGTACGCTCGAGCGTAAAGCTGGACCACATTGTCTCAATATGAAGTTCCGCGATGGAATGTGGCTGCCGGCCGAGGGGGTGAGGGTCGAGTACGCAGAGGAAGTGTACAACATCAAGAAGACTGATCGGGGCTTGAGCTTGCTATGCCCAACCAAGAAGATCAAGTCTCGGGGAGATTCTCTTAATCTAAGCACCTTAACCATCGTATGTCTCAAAAGACACACGGGCATGCCAGTTGGAAACGAACACAACAGCTGAACTCCATACAGGACATTGAGGCCCAGAGCGACGGCATCATATCCGTCGAGACCACTCACTGGGATGGAGCAATCAACAGAGGGCCTCACTTTGATCTATACCCCGGTGGGAAACCCAAGGTCGAATCACAGGTCGTCGAGGGCAGCAAAGGCACGACTCTGACCTCGGGCTCTCTGGCTGCTACCATTCAACCAGGGACGTTCGACATCAGCTTCGATGCTGCGGACGGATCCAAGCGTCTCACGTCTCTTCTGAGCAGGAGCGTCGGCCTGGCTTACAGCCCAGCTCCTACCAACCCATTGCAGACCGGCGATATGCGGGACTTTCAGCACTACATCTTCACGCAGACGTCTTTGGCCGTGGGGGAGTCTGTCCACGGTCTCGGCGAGAGGTTTGGAGCGTTCAACAAGCTTGGACAGTCGATCAGCCTGTGGAATGCAGACGGCGGCACGTCCAGCGAACAGGCCTACAAGAACATTTCCTTCTGGCTGAGCAACCGCGGGTACGGGATCTTCATCGACCACTCCGGGAAGGTCGAGCTGGAGGTCGGCAGCGAGCGCTGCGCCCGCGTCCAGACGAGCATTGAGGGCCAGAGGCTCAAGTGGTACATCATCCACGGCAGGACGCCCAAGGAGGTCCTCTACCGCTACTCGACGCTGACGGGCAGGCCCGGCAAGGTGCCGTCGTGGAGCTTCGGCCTGTGGCTGAGCACGAGCTTCACGACCAACTACGACGAGGCGACGGTCAACTCGTTCCTCGAGGGCATGAAGGAGCGCGACATCACCGTCGACGTCTTCCACTACGACTGCTTCTGGATGCCGGCCTTCAAGTGGACCGACTTTGTCTTCGACTCGGAGCGCTTCCCGAACCCCAAGGCGCAGATCGGGCGTCTCAAGGCGTCCGGGCTGGTCAAGAAGGTGTGCGTGTGGATCAACCCGTACATTGCGCAGCACGGCGAGGCCTTCCGCGAGGGTGCCGAGAAGGGCTACTTCCTGCGCCGCAAGAACGGCGACATCTGGCAGTGGGACCTGTGGCAGGCGGGCATGGCCCTCGTCGACTTCACCAACCCGGCCGCGTGCAAGTGGTACGCCGCCTGCCTCAACAAGCTCTTCGACCAGGGCGTCGACGCCATAAAGACCGACTTTGGCGAGCGCATCCCGTCGCGCGACGTCGCGTGGCACGACGCCGCCGCCGACCCGGAGAAGATGCACAACTACTACGCCTTCCTGTACAACCGCGTCGTCTACGAGGCGCTCGAGGCCCGCTACGGCGCGGGCCAGGCGGTGCTGTTCGCGCGGGCGGCGTGCGCGGGGACGCAGCGCTTCCCGCTGCAGTGGGGCGGCGACTGCGAGTCGACGCCCGAGGCCATGGCCGAGTCGGTGCGCGGCGGGCTCGGGCTCGGGCTGGGCGGGTTCGCCTTCTGGAGCGTCGACATTGGCGGCTTCGAGGGCTACCCGCCCGCCTGGGTCTACAAGCGCTGGGTCGCCTTCGGCCTGCTGTGCAGCCACTCGCGCCTGCACGGCAGCAGCTCCTACCGCGTGCCCTGGACCATCGACGACGACGACAGGGGCGACGAGGGCTGCACGCGCACCCTGGCCCGGTGGACCGCCCTCAAGAACAGGCTCATGCCGTACCTGTACGCGCAGGCCGCCAAGGCCGTCGACGGTGGTCTGCCCCTGAGCCTGAGGGCCATGTGTCTCGAGTTCCCGGACGACCCGACGTCTTGGTATCTGGATAGGCAGTTCATGGTCGGCGAGAACCTGCTGGCAGCGCCCATATTCGACGAAGGCGGCGAGGTCGAGTTCTACCTGCCCAAGGGGAAGTGGACGTCGTTCTTCACGAATGAGGTGCGGACTGGGCCTGGCTGGTTTAGAGAGAAGCACGGCTTCGGCACACTGCCCCTGTATGTCAGGGAGAATTCGATCTTGCTGCTGGGTAAGCATGGTGTGAGGGGCGCTGTCTACGATTATTCCGAGGACTTGGAGGTCTGTCTGTATGGTGCCAGTGAGGGCGCAACGGCCACATTATTGGATAATGAAGGCAAGGAGCTTGGCACGATAGGAGTGGCAGCCAATGGTAAATTGCAAGGTGACGACATTCTCAAGGGGAAGACCACTGTGAGCAAGGATGGAAGGAAAATCGACGAATCTGTGAGCAAGAGCATCAAGCTCCTCACATAGGTGGCGCGCGCATGTACAGAGCAAAACTCAACTTCACGAGACCTGCATCCCTCATCATTCAATGCGCGCTTAAAAATAATGTAGAGATCCCTCATATCGTGGGTATTTTCTTATTTTAGGTACTCTAATGGCCCCATTAACGCCTTACATCGTCCAAGAAGATTGGTCTCACAAATCTTTGCAGATTTCCCTGTACTTCTAAACGATTGTTTTCTACATTTGAGTGAGTCCTGTAACGATCGACTGCGCATTTAAATCAAGCAAGAGACGCCAGCGTGACATGCCAATCTTGTGTCTTCCGCCTCAACGCCATGAGTTCTCATCCTGCCGTGACCCAGATTCAGAACAAATAAGTTAGACAATCATGATATCCTACAAAGCCACCTAATATACGTTAACCTGCCTGGCATTCTGCGTTTCCGGGTTGGGAGTCAACCGCCTGTTTGCGAAGCCAGGGTCCGGCATGCGGTCCGCCATCCTGTCTGGGATCAGGTCGAAATCAGGAGACACGGACCGCACAGGGTATTCATTCGCCGGGGACGAGGCACGCAGGAGCCTCGATGTCGTAGGCTGAGGGCTGAGGATGGTCGGCGATGATTCCTTGGGCGACATGGGGGGTGAGACCTCGTCGATGACGGTCGTGGGCACTGGCTGGGCGGACGAGGGTTTGAAGCTCTTCACATCGGGGCCGGTGCGGATCGAGGATGGGAGGATCTGCTCGAAGCCCTGGCTGCTTGCCACTTTTTCAATGGACTTGAAGTACTGCGTGCGGTCGGAGAGATTAGCCGCAGGTCCTCTTAAGAGATGGGTGGTAGTGCATGATGGGGGGGATTTGGGGCTGAAGGGGCAGGGGTCCATTCGAGATGCCGGCAACAGTGCTTACCTTGACGGTCTTGACCTGCAACTCCAACGTAGCGTCCTCGTCGCACACAATCATGGGGTGAGGGTGCAGCTGCAGGCTCGAAAGCGTCCACATGTGGTTCACCCCTTGCTCGATGCACTTCTGCAGTGCCAGGGCCTTTCTCGCGCCGAGGATGATGGCGACGACCTCGCGCGCCTCCAGCACGGTCTGCACGCCCACGGTCAGGGCCATCTTGGGCACCTTGTCGAGGTCGTTGCCGAAGAAGCGCGAGTTGGCCAGGATTGTGTCGTAGGCCAGTGTCTTGACCCGCGTCCGGGATGCCAGGCTGGAGCCGGGCTCGTTGAAGGCGATGTGGCCGTCCTCGCCTATGCCTGCGAGGAAGAGGTCGATCCCGCCCACGCTCTTGATCCTGGCCTCGTAGTCGACACACTCGGCCTCGAGGTTGGGAGCGTTTCCATTCAGGATGTTGACATTTCCGGGCTTGATGTTGACGTGCTGGAAGAAGTTCTTCCACATGAAAGAGTGGTAGCTTTCGGGGTGATCACGTGGGATGCCAATGTATTCGTCCATGTTGAAAGTGACGACATTTTCAAAAGATATCTATACAGACTCATCTTGTCAGTCTCAAATAATGCATGAACCCAAATGATGGCTCCTCATGCTTACCTCACCGGCCTTGTACTTCTCGACTAGGACCTTGTAAACACCGAGGGGGCTTGAGCCTGTTGGCAGGCCAAGAACGAAGGGGTGGGATGGGGTTGGGTTGAAGTGCTTGATGCGATCAACAACGTAGTGAGCCACGTAGGCGCTGGCCTGCTCGGCGTCGTCGCGGATGATGAACCTCATTTTCAAAAATCAAGATACAGGAATGATAGTGGGTAATAATCGACGATCAGCCAGAGGGATTTCCGAGCTCCTGACTGGCTGGAGTATAAGAGGGTGCGTATAGTATTCGCGGAGTAGTCTTTCTTTCCGCAGAGTAAGAGTAAGAATTATCTCCGGTTGGCTTGGTTCACTTGAGCGTGGGAAGATTTGGTGATGACAGAAAAGAAACAAGGGAGAGCATATCCCACCACCTACTACCGGGACCAGCCATGATAAGTCCTGCGACAAGCGGCCAACAATGACCTCAGAGTGTAATGACATACCTACCCTGACGGGTCTCTGGCCGGCACAACACCGGAGTGGTGTATGTACATTGCCATCGACAGCAAAGGGACCAGAGGGTGCCCGACTGCGGGCAACGAGAACCATGAAGTGAACCATAATGATGGAACGTTCACTGGTGCGATGGAGCGAAATGCCCACTGTGTGAAGTCTAAGAGGCGGGAACGGTGTGGTGCCGGGTCATGCCAAATCCAGTCCAGGCCTGGCTCTCACGACGCAGTCGCCCACATGGATGGGAGCATGTGCCACCGTTTCGGGATGGGAATGGCCCCTCGGCCTATCCAGTGGCGTCGTCACTTTTGCGCCGGCCGCTGTCAGACTGCTAGCTTTGACTCGCGTAGAGGACATGGGGATGAGCGAGGCAGCGAGGTAGCTGTCACAGACCAGGCTCGATGGACCTCGGTGGAGGATCTGCATGGAGCATTACAAGACCGCTGGCACCCACACCGGGGCTGGCAAGGAAATCGGAAATGCGCACACAAGTATCGGGCGCCGTGCAGAAGATGCAATAGCTTGGCG
Organism: Diaporthe ilicicola; assembly: GCA_023242295.1. Lineage (NCBI taxonomy): Eukaryota > Fungi > Ascomycota > Sordariomycetes > Diaporthales > Diaporthaceae > Diaporthe > Diaporthe ilicicola. The sequence goes on along the minus strand of JALPVH010000131.1, from coordinate 129,454 downwards.
CCAGTCGTCCGGTTGGGCTGTGGGAGCCGCGTGGGTGGGCGTGGGAATGGTGTGGCAGCGGTTGGGGGGCCGTTGGTTGCGACGAGGTGACAGCCAGGCGGCCAGGAGATAACAACAGGTGGACGCTGTCGAGGAGCTCCGATTGACGGGCCGAAGGTTTGATGCCGCAATCTGTAACGAGGGACGCGATATGGCCCGACCCAGAATGGGGTGGAAGTCTATGGATCAGAGGTAACGAGTGATTGAGCAGTCAAGGTTGCAGTGCTGCTATGGTACTTCGGACTGGGGAATGAATGGACACTGGAGCCGGCCTGCGACATGTACACCCAGACTGGTCCTGGTCCTGGTCCTGGTTCTCATTCAATTCTTCCTTACATACCGAATAGTCCGGCTTTTGCAGTCATTGAGCACAGTAGGATGGCCCACACAACCTTGGGTAGGAACATTGAAGTCATATCGAGATGGCCTACCAGACATGTGAAGAGGCTGACGTCGAGAGGGTTAGGGGAGAGCTGGCCTCGGTGGTGGGGTTAGGGTGTGCCCGACTTCTGGCGTTGCTGCAACGTCAGATCTAATGCAGACAGACTACTCATCGCTCAATCTCCATTCAGGCTCTTCAGCAATAATTCTTCAGCCTAGACCTAGATCTCTCGGCAAGCTCTAGCTGGGATCGACATTTGCTGATGAGGATTTCCTCGACCAAGAAGACACGGCAAGGTCGGCGGTTAGTTGAGCATTTGCTCTCGTGCCGTGACGCCGATCAAGCTTGACTCTGGACTCTGGACTCGGGCCCCCAGGGCAACGTTACGTTACGTTCCAGTTTGCCTTCACAACACAACACAACGCGCAACCCGTAACCCGTAACCCGTCCACATCCACATCCACATTCCCATTCCCATCCCCATCCCCATCCTGCGGGCCGATTCTTAGAGCTCTCTCAGGATGTCCCTGACTTGTTCTTAGCATGGACCCAACGAGCCCCTGATTCAGCTGCCTGGAAACACACCTCCCGAGCGGGATGGGGCTAACAGGAGGCAGTGCCCTTCTCCATCGCTGGTCGTGTGCTCGCTTTTCCGTTACACCTGCATCCGAGTAATAGCGAAGCCAACCAGTCCACCATGGCTTTGCCTTGAACCTGTTGGCCCACAGCACTGCGCAGAGAGCCACTGCAGAAGAGAGATTGTCGACAGACAACCCGCAACCAACCAACCAGCCAATCCACACTCCCATACAACCACCATCACCACCACCACCACCACCACCACCACCACCACAACCACAACAACAACAACAACCATCCATCCGTCCATCAATCGTTTCATCAGCCTGTTCTGGCTTTACGTCTTTGCATCGGCCATCGCCTTTAGTCATCCGCACTCCCACCGCGCTACGAGAACATCCCCTGTTCCTGATTGGGGCCCAGCTCTCGTTTCTGCTTTCTTTCTTTGTTTCGTTTCACGGGTTCCACGAGTTCTAGTCCCTGAGAGTCCCATCTTTGGGCGTGGCTGCATCTGCCGTTTTCCCATATCATTTACATACGGCCTAGCCTGCCCACCACACCCACCCTTTCTATTTTACTACGTTTTGTGATCGATACGAAGTGACCACAACTGCAACCGTCTCCGCTGTCAGCATTTATTTTTCACTCCTGCCGGGTTCCTGTCCCGTAGGGTGTGTATGCGCCGTGTGCCCTGTGGGTGCGGTGCCACTGCGGTTGTTCGGGTCCCTCGCGTATAATAGTTGTGCCTGATAAGGCGACTGAACCGGCTTTGGAATATTTGGCACCTCGTCTACTCCATTTGATCCCCAATGACTTGATTTACACATTCCGAGAAACCCTCTTCTTAATTTCCCCCTTTCCAACTTGCTGGGCTCAGCCGCTTGTTCTGTTTCTGCTGCAATGCCAACACTGCGCGAGGTTTTTGTCGCGGCACTAAAGTCTTTGCTACGAGGCAAGACTTTCCTCCAGGCGCTCCTCGCCTTCTGGATCAGTCCCGCAGCAATCAAGGACGCCGGGCCCGGGTCCTCGATACCCAACGGAGCCGAGGTGGCCTCCAGACCATGTCGGAGCCCCGGGGACTTCCTCAAGGAGGCTGAGGAGTTGCTGCTGCACTCCGTCCGGCCGCAGGGCTTGGGGGAGTTCTCACAGGGGCTCAAGGCACAATTCAGGGATGGCCTGTTGACCAACCCGGCCTGCATGCTGCCGTCATACAACCACCAGCTGCCGAACCGCTCAGAAAATGGCCAATATCTCGCCCTCGATGTTGGAGGTTCGACGCTGCGGGTGGCGCTGGTGGAGCTGCGAGGCCGCGAGGCCCGCGGCAGTGAGAGCCGTATCGCCCGGCTGGACTCGTTCAAGATCGACCCTGCGATCAAGAAGCTCAAGGGCACGGCGTTTTTCGACTGGATGGCACAGAGGATAGTGGACACTGTGTCCAAGGCTCTGGAGTCTGAGACCAGCCCCGAGAAGCCGCTGCTCATGGGGCTGGCGTGGAGTTTTCCGATCGAGCAGACCTCCCACAAGGGCGGCAAGCTGCAGGGCATGGGCAAGGGCTTCCTGGCTGCTGACGATCTCCTGGGCCAAGACCTAGGGGACATCATCAGGACGGCGTGCGGGATCAAGGGCCTCCATGTGGAGCTGGCTGCCATCGTGAACGACTCGTCCGCCTGCCTTCTGTCCCAAGCCTACCTGGACTCGTCGACGCGCTTCGGCCTTATACTGGGCACCGGCGTTAACATCGCCGTCCACCTCCCCGTGCCCACCATTGGGCGGGACAAGTTCGGTAGCCGGCCAGACCTTTGGTTCGAGAAGGCAAGCCACGTCATTGTCAACAGTGAGCTGGGAATGTTCGGCAAGGGGATTCTGCCGGTGACACGGTGGGACAAGGCCCTCAATGCCGCGCACCCAAAGCCCGAGTTCCAGCCACTGGAGCACATGGTGAGCGGGTTCTACCTGGGCGAGATGTGCAGGCTGGCGCTGTTGGAGGCCATCAGCACGACTGGCGTGCTGGGTGGCGTCGTGCCCCCGTCGTTGCTCCTCCCTTATTCACTAGACTCGGAAACAATATCCTTGATAGAAGCGTACGTACAGCTTCCAAGCCCACACAAGACGACAAGAGAGGAAAATACTGACACGAGCTACAGAGATACCTCATCATCACTGAAACCCTCAATAACCACCTTCCAATCCCGCCACCCATCCCCGGTCGAGCCCACCACAGCAGACATGGCCTTTGTCCGCTCCCTGGCATCATACATATCGCGGCGCTCAGCCGCCATCGTGGCAGCATCCCTGTTCGCCCTCTGGCAGTTCAAGAACGAGGCCGAAGCCGATCTCTTGGCCTCGGGGGACTCGGAACCCACATCGCACTTCGCGACCACCGCTGCGCGCGGCGAGCTGGCCCTCGACGCCCACGTGGTAGCCTTCAACGGGTCCGTCATAGAGCATTACCCGCGCTACCTGGAGAGCTGCCAGGCCTACATCGACGGGCTCCTCTCGTCCGCGGCCGGCGCCAGGCCCGGCACCATCACCCTGGTCGGGGCCAAAGAGAGCTCACTTCTTGGGGCGGCGGTCGCACTGGCTTGTTTGGAGGAGGGCAAGGCGAATTGAGTGGGGCTTGCATAAACATCAAAATTCCGTTTGATAATGGAGAGAGCAGGTTACATTGGAAGACTTGAGGATAAAGCGATTCGCCGAAACATGCAGCCATATCTCATCTGGCTGTCACGGCTTGCATACATCTACATCTAGCATGGTATAAGGGGTTTTTAGGAAACATTTTGGGATTTGAAATATGCAATGCCGGTAGCATGGGAGACCCGAAGGGATGAGGCCTCATCGGTGCCCAAACACACACACACACACACACGCTCATATATATAACATTTGATGACGATCTCAAAACGTTTGATACCGCAAATCCTCCCATATGCTGATGGCCATGCCGCATACCATGCAACGAGGTACCACGAGCCCGTGTAATTGTGGCGCCTCTCCCGAACCCGAACCTCCGGCAGGCGATGACAACAGAAAAGTAACAAAAAATCCCCTTGTGTATACAGAAAAGAGGAAAACTAAGGGTATAATCATCAACAAGACTCGGTGCTGCTCACGTGCAGCACGGCAACAGACACCCCCGCCGCCTAGTCACAGTCCTCGTTTTGCCCCGATTTCCCACAACCTCACATCAAGCCGGGTACGCGCACGCACTCAAACCAATAAGAAATTATAAACGCCTCCTTGTCGTGGTCTCATCCAGGAAATGCCCTATTCCGCAAAGATGATATGATATAATACAACAAGAAATATAGCGTAGATGGCAGGTATCACATTAAATATCAACATCAGCCTCAGTCTGACGAGAAGTACCGCTTGGTCCTGTTGTGAACCTGCTGCGCCTTCATCTCGGGGGGCACAAACACGTGATGGACGACGTGAGGCCGGTAGATGGCGTCTACAGGCTGTTGCCTACAGGTAAGAATCAATGTTAGCTCACGAACCGCTGCAAATCACTGGGTGAGTGCCGCTGGCCGAGGGGGGGGGGGGGCGCAAAAGCTGAGTTGCGGGAGAACATAAGCAGGAAGGAATCAGAACCCACCAATCGTCCAGGCTTAGGGGGAAATATTCATAGAGCTGTTCCTCGTCGTCCTCTGGGCTCTTTTGCAGGCCCTGGGCGGCCGCCACCGACTTGGGATGATGAGGTGATGTGCAGTCCGAGGTGGAGCGGTTCGGGCTGCGCTCGTCCTCGGACAGGGACAGGGTGATGGGTAAGCTCGAGGGCACGCCGCGTTGGAAGGAGTTGCTGCGCGGCGTTGTCGGCTGTCCTGCTTTGGATATCGATGGCTCTGACGACCACGGCGGCACTGGTGGTCGGCCGAGGCTTGGTGAAACAGCGAGTTTCTTGGAAGGCGGCTGTCCTTGTGGTACGAATGGATGGGGTGATGCCCAGTCGCCAGATTGCTGTGAACCGAGTTAGTCGTCTCTTCTGCCCTGGTGATGCTACGCAATAAAGGATGAGTTGTTCGCACCTGCACGTTCCCTAGCGAATGGTATTTCTGTATGTTCTGCGCCAAGTCTCCGCCTCGCTCCACTTTGGGGACGAGCGCCGTATCTGAAGGAGTAGCAGTAGCCCTCCTCTCTGCCTTCTTGTCGCCGGATAGGGGCACATCTTTGCGACTGTCAAAGTTCCTCGGGCTGCGACCCCGGACAATGACGGGTCCGGACTGGATATCTGCGAGCTTCAGGTATTCGCCGGTCTTGGCCTTGCCCAGGAGGCTGATCTGGACGACATAGTGCTGCTGCAGGCCCTTGCGCCTGCCATTGTTGGCTGTCGCATGCTTGAATTGTAATCGTTTCCAAGACACCGGCAGGGAGACCCGGTTGTGGTCCAACTCCTGACCGGTGGATAGATCCAGGGCTATATTTGGTGGCGCAGTGGGCGATTTGGAACCCTCGTCCCCGGCAGACTTCCAGGGGATCGATATAATTTCTGTCGTCTTCCCCTCTATAGACTCTATAGCGGTGATAGAAGCGGCCAGATCAAAGACTTGTACCTGTTGGGTCTGCTCGTCTATGATATGACTGATATTCCGTGGCAATACGATCTGACCGGAGCACTGCCATAAATTCCGCCGATAGCAGGTCAGCTCCAAGGGGCGCCCGGCAGTATCGCCCCCAAAGACGTCCTCGGCGACAAAGAACATGCCGTAGAGCTCAGCGGTCATGTTGACGTCTGTCAGGATGCCGCCGCCGTCGATAATCTGGGCCCTGGGGATCGGGGCTGAGAAGCTGAGAAGCTTGTTGTCCAGCTCCTGGGAGGGCGACTCCTCGTTGAAAGGCTCGGTGCTGTCGGCGGGGACATCGTAGGCTGGGCGGGCGGAGTAGGAAGAGAAGGGATCTTCGAAGGTGTTGAAGTTCTCAAACTCGTAAGAGGGAGTAAATGGGAGAGGTGCGAGCCCGTTGACGCCGTCACTGGTGTGGTGTAATTGCTTGTTAGCCAAGGCGCCTCTGCCAGATAGCCAATGTATTTGCCGTGTCGCGATCAGGGCGCATTCACATGGCATGGCATTTCATCTCATGGCACGCCTTGCCACGTGCCTGGCCCTTCGACAGCGCGATGTGGAATGTAAATGTTGTATCACGGTGGGGAGATATGGGAGTAGGAGAAGAGGAGAGAGATGGATCACCGGGAGGAGAGACATGGATCACCGGACGTACAGTAGCGACTCGTCAAAGTTGAGGTCCTGGTCGAAGACATGATTGATATCAACAGCGGCGCCGCTGTTCATGTTGGTGGCCATGGGAAGGCTGTGAGGGAGGACATTGGCATGGGCGGCAGTCGGCGGGTTCGGATTGTGAGTCTGGCTTGGACCGGCTCCGCCAGCATGACCCGAGTTGGAGGTGAACATCTGGGCATGGGCATTCTAGTCTTATCGGCCATGCGACCACGAAGACGGGCGTCAGCGGAGCATTCCAGTTCCAGCCTCGTTCCGCAGATGGGGTATAGAGACGCCGGTCCCGAGGCTGCTCGCTCACTTTTCGGTTGTCGCAGTCGCAGTCGCAGTCGCAGTCGCAGTCGCAGTCGCAGTCGCAGTCGCAGTCGCAGTAGTAGCTCGTTTTACTGCTCTCGGGAATGATGCCGGAACAGCAGCGTGGGTTGAGAGAGGACGCGGGCGGGCTTGGGCGTGGGTGAGAGTCGAGTCGAGTGGCCGGGCGCACGAGATCAAGACCCGCCCAGTCGCCATTCAATGCACAAGCAAAGCGCCTGTGCTGCTTTAGCTCTTCGTCAATCTCCCTAATCAGTGGGGGCCTGGACCGGCTGCTGCTGCGGGGGAGGACCATTGGTCGAGCGGAGACGAATTACTAGGTCTCTCTTTGGCTAGTGTGGAAGCACACTGCGGAGCACCATCAGACCCCACCCCAGGTCAACGGAAGTGAGGGACCCCTGACCTGGACCAGGCTACTGGACCGGGAGTACCGACGTAAAACCCCCCCCCCCCCGCTATTGTGCCATAAGGTAAATTCTGTACAAAAGTACATAAGGGCCAGATCACGTTCCGAGAAAACCGTCGACGTAGTAATTTCACGGGCTAAAGAAGCGTGCAAATAAGCCTCGCACGGGCCAATTTTCCTACGCACGAGCCAGTTTTTTTATTTACCAGCATAAGTTTGTAAACACACTTGCTTTTAGCATATATCTTTTAACCCACCGCAATTTCCCATACGGCGATTACCCTATTCGGAAGCGATCTGCAGATTTCTGCCGTTATTCTTGTCAATTCTCGTTAAAATCGCCAATAGTCGTTGACTACTGTTGGGACTACTGTTGGCTTTTGACGACGTTGCATTCTTTTAACCCTTACCCGCGACTTCTTAACCAGGCCCACTTTGCGCCCTCTAGCGCCTTGGCAAGAGAAGTCACAAACTTCGTCAATACTACGTCGTCAGAAGAAACCGTGATCTGGCCCTTAGTAAACCCAGACACGCACCCTCAATCTCCTTGACAACAAGACGGTTCAGACAGAATGACCGTTCGGGGTATTCTCCTGTCAACATAAATACTAACTATACTGACGTGGGTTTTCCCTGTCTGATGCCACCGCCCGCCCTGACCAAATCCGCCATATCCAGAAGAGGCGAATACTTGACTTCCCACCCATTCATGCGATGCACTTCAGTGGACCGAATCAAGATGAATCTGCCCACTGCGAATAGTTAGCAATTGTTCATCCGTAGATAAATCACGGCAGAGGGTATGGCTTGGCCTGGCCGCTACTCACATTCTCGGGCGAGTTGGTCACCTCCTCGAACACCTGTAGCACCTGGAACCCCATCGCCAGTAACGGCTCGCACAGCTCGTCCGTCACCCAGCTCAGCACGCTCCTCGCCGTCTTGTGCGCCTTATTCTGCCTTACTCCCATCACCACCAGCCCCTGAAGCACCAGCGTCGCTTGCGCCGCCCCGGGCTCCACCAGCGGCGCCACGATCCCGCCCACCGCCTCCGCCCCGGAAGTCGACTGCAGGCACGGCATCAGCTGCGCCAGCGAGCTGCCCGGGCTGCAGATGATCACCGTCCCCAGGATCTTGCCGCCGCCGTTCTTGGCCCGCACCACTCCGCACGTCTTGACCTCCTGCAGCGCCGCCCTGTACAGCTCCAGCACCTCGCCGTTGGCGTGCGCCCGCACGTGCTCCAATACGTTGTCCGCATTGTCCAGCCCGTGGATCAGGTCGAAGCTGATTCCTGCTCGCGAGATGCTCTGCAGCAAGCCCTCGGGCACCGTCCAGCTGCCCAGCTCCGTGATGGCCATGTTGGTCAGCCGCCTCGGGAACTGCACGTCCCACCCGCTGTTGATGAACCAACTCCTCAGCCCCGTGCTGTCGTCGACTGGGATCCCGAGGAATACCCCGGGGAAGGAGATACCAAGCTGGACCTTCTTGATCCCGCGCTTCTGGACCAGGTGTCTGAGAGCGCGCCGGTGAAGCGACCGCCCAATCGAAACGTTGCGCTTCGTAGGGTCCACAAAGAGAGCACCTATTATGCCAATTCCTCGAGTGCAGTATGTCGCACAGAAGCCGTAAAGCGCCTTCGTGCTGCTGTTCCGCACAACAAAGTGCGACTCTTCAATGTTGGCGTTGTAGAGGTCGAAAGACGTGGCAGAAGTAGCCCTGAGGAAGTCGAGGTTCGGCGCGCTGGCCCTGGCGAGGCCCCTGATCAGGTCGTCCAGTGGTCGCCCATCCCGTGCTTTTTCGTAGTTCTCCACAAGCCACTGCTGCCTCGACTTCAGGACTTTCTTGCTCTTCCTGAGCGTTCCTGGTAGTGACCCCTGCGGTGTGAACTCGCCAAACAATGCTCGCACGAGTGCTTGCATGGCTGTCTCTGTGAAGTCGAAAGTGCAGATGTACGTCCCAATGGTCTTGTCCATGGCGAAGTCATACCTGAAAACTGGTTAGGCTCTGTCGGCGTACACTAGATTTCGCCGCACCCCAGAGATTTATGAAAAAGGATTCCCCGCAGGGTAAACTCACGGTGAGCTCACAGCCACTACTATCAATGACTTCTTTTGGCCGCTGGCCCGGAGCATCGAGCACATCATGGCCACGTGCTTCGTAAAGCCTGACTGGTAGAGGTTCCGGTTGGCGTCCGCTGTGACGATGATGATTCCCGAGGCTCTATTGATGAGGTTTTCATGCACTGGGCGGACACCATTGGCGGTGTATGACGTGTGTAGGAGTTTCCCGTTTCTTGCGCGTGCGAGCGACCTACCCATTTCCCTAAAGACACCCTCGCCGCTCATTATAGCACCTCTCTCCCGGTGGGTCCACCTGTCATGCATGGAGGTCGCGCCGGCCCCTTTCTTGGCTTCGATCGCCTTTGTCGCAGCCGACGCTGGCAGAGGCTTGACGAGCGGCGTCAGGAGCAATACTTCTTCTCCCTGATCCAGGGACTGGGATAGGGGCAGCAGCCTGTCCTTGTCTCTCATGACCGCTATCGAGTTCTCGTAGGCCTGTCTGGACAGTTTGAGGTGGGAGGGATGCATCTGGGAAAGGAGAGAGGCACCGGACGGGTTGAGTGCCTTGGCCCAAGAAGTGCAGGAGGACTTGAGGCGGAGGACTCTCTTCAGAGAAGTCATGACCCTGTTTCTGGTGATGATGCCGTTCTCGATGCCCAACTTGAGCCCCGCAATGCCTTCGAGCTGGATATTGTAGTCCTTGCATAAGAGGATCAGGTCGCATCCCGCCTCAACTGCCATTACGGTGCCTCCCTTGACTCCGATTTCCTGATATAGCGCTTCCATCTCCAAACACTCGGAAATGGCGACTCCCTTGAAACCCAACTCCTGACGCAGCAGATCATCGACCACTTGGTCCGAGAGGCATGCGTGCGGCACATTCATACTTGCTGATGCGATGCCACAGCCGCCTATGAAGACGGCATCCAAGTTGCCTGCTGCAATGGCGTTCCTATATGGGACTAGGGCACCGAGACCAAGCTCTTCGAGGGTCTGTGTGATGATTGGGACATCCAGACTGGAGCCCCTGAAGTCCAGGTTGCCATAGGTTGGGAAATGCTTGCCACACGTCGCCAGGCCGGCATCTTTGTAACCGTTGAGAGCAGCAATGCTGTATTGAGAGACCTCCTGCGGATCGTCACCACTGGCTCTGACGCCTATGGGCTGGTAGCGGGCATTGGTGAGAACATCCAACACCGGTCCGAGAATGAGGTTCACTCCCACGGCCGATAGCTCCTTTGCAGTCGCCTTGGCCACGTTGTATGCCATGTCTAGGCTGCCTGTTGCTGCCACGCCCATGGCACTGGGGAACTGACATATATAGTCCTCGTCGAAGAGACTATTGACGCCGCCATTTTCCTGGTCCACGGCAATCAGTAAGGGATAAGGATGCCCTGCCCCATGAGCAATGGTCTGCAGCTCCTGGACAAGCTTGGCTGCCTGTTGGGCCGCTTTGTGGAGGGTGGTCGGTCAGCATATATGGCTGGACAGGCGGGAAATGTTGAGGGAGGGGGTATTACACTTCAAGTTCTTGGCTGTGAGGATGATGGACCCCAGGTGGTGATCCTCTATGAGATTCCGTATTTGAGGTGTCTGGGGAGATTCAGCTTCAGGAAATGGATGTTGGCACAAGAGAAAGAACCCAAGCTTTACTCACGACTTCGGTGCCGTCCCAGCCCATCAGGAGCATCTGGCCAATGGCCCTGTGTCAACATCATACAGTCAGCACATGATGCAATTTAGATGCCGTGCGGCCCGTTTCGGAGCCGCAGCACATTGGGTCCCGCATATGGGACTCAAGAAACATGTTGAGAGGAAAAGTCATCTCGTAATGTAATGCCCGCTCACGTACCAATCAAGGTCCTGCCATAGTGGGTCCAGGTCACCGTCCGGCTTAGCCATTGCTGTTGGCTGTTCGAGGGTCCCTCCTAGAAAATGAACATAACAGCTCCTATCTCCTTACTTGAGGGCCCTGAATGCTGCAGGTCGGGTCCGGATCCTGTGTAACTGTCACGTGGAGGGAAGCGAGGGTGGCATTGTACTCGCACTCCCACTCCGCACCACACACCAGAGCAGAGGCCTCAGCTTGGGACAGGCAGGGGATCAGGGCAGGCAAGTGAGGATGGTGCAGGATGGTGTAGTTGCAGGTCGGTTTTGTTGCAGGCAATATGCCGATTCAACCCCGTGACAGGCAGCGTTGAGACAGACGGCGGTACTGAGAGGTCAGGAGTCTGGCGCTTGCTTCTCTCCTCGGGACTGAGCACCATGAGGCTGAAGGCTACACTAGACAGCCGGCCCCCCCCCCCTTATTTCCCACCCATGTATGGCCCCAGGGCTAGGGGTATCCGCATCGAAGAGCATACGGCGCTAGGCCGCGATGGGACTGATAAGCCAACTAAGAAAGATGCGAGCTCCGTACAATGTAGACTACCTAGGTACCTAGGTACCCAGGTAGCTCTCCCTCTACACTGTCTCCCAAATGTAACGTCACGGCCGCCGACCTCATCGTCCGTCCTTTCACAGGGCAAATGGCACATGTGACGGCGGGGTTTCGAGACATCCCACCACCAACGACCACACGTATCTCTGAGACAGCTTCAACGTCGCCTTGCCCCTCCTTCATGCCATATCAGCGACAGCAACAAGGAGCACCTGGTGTACAGTAGACAGGATCAGACCCGGACCCATCGCGGAGCACGCCCAACCTCGCGCCGCGGCGTGACGCCTGGCCCATCACCTCCTAGTCCACGCCCTTGTTGACTGTTGCGATCCGGCAGGGCTCTCTGGCTGGAATGGAATGGAATGGAACAGAAAATCCTGCGGTCATGCTGTCTGTCATCCATCCATCCATCCAACCCACCATCACCTCCGAAGTCAGCAGTCGGACCTATCTATCAACCGTAGCAGATTCCAAATTCCAGCCTCGGGCGGGACTGGTCCCACCCCACGATGACGTCCGGCCGAGGGCAGCGCAGACAGGTCTGACAGCCAGGACAGCCGGAGCCTATCTTGACACATGCACGGGAGCCAGTGGCCGCGGCCATGTGGACTGTCGCCCCGAGACGACTGGCTTACTGTGCTGCACTGTGCCCATGCTGATCGATGTGCCGCCGCCTCGATTCAGTTTATCTTGTTATTACCAGTTTCATCACCATGCATCCAACCAGCCGCCCCCCAATGAACAAGTGGGTTCGCATGAGTGTTTGTAGCCTCAGTCCTAGCGCTGCCGCCTGGGGGCACTGAGTCTGACGGGAGACCCGATTCTGCAGTAGTACCTGTGCCGGCAACGTGATACCTACCCACTTCCTCCTGCTGGTCTTTCCGGGGTCTATCGGCCAGTGCAGGTCCTATCGTCACAACCGGAGTGCTACCGGAGTGCTACCTTGGTGGCGGCAAACCTTGTTGGTATGTTGGTTAAGTATAGTCTCCCATTCGCCCTGTCATGAACTGTCTCTCTGTTCATGGAGTCCCTTCATCACCACAGAGAAGCCTACAGGCTCAGGAAACGCCAGAAATACACGATACAACCCCCATAGATTGGAAGCATCACCTCAGAAGATACCGGCAGCCTACACAACATACCCTCCAGGTCGAGAATGCCAGCTCTTATCACAGAACACCGCCAGCATGGCATCACCAAGTTCACAAACTGCCGCCTCGTCAAGGGTGATAAACTGGTCAGTGAGGATCTCTGGGTCAGCTCGGTCACCGGGAAGATCGTAGAGACCCAGCAGGCCTTCTATGACGACTTCGTCCTCCCCGATCAGACCATCGACCTGGGAGGCCGCATTGTCTCGCCGGGCCTCATCGACGTGCAGCTAAACGGCGCCTTCGGCCTCAACTTCTCGACCGTCGTGCCTGACATGTCGCTGTACGGCAAGGCCGTGCGGGACCTGAACCGGAGGCTGGTCCAGACTGGCGTCACATCGTACGTGCCGACCGTCACAACCCAGACGAGCGACCTGTACCGCAAGGTCCTGCCACACCTGGCGCCGTCCGGCTCCAAGAGGTTGGCGGAAGACGGCGCCGAGTCCCTGGGCGCACACTGCGAAGGACCCTTCCTCAACCCAGGGAAGAACGGTATCCACAACGTCGAGGTGATGCGGCAGGCGCACACCTTCAAAGACCTCGAGGATATGTACGGCGTGGAGAATGTCAACCCGGAGGCGGCCCACGGGCCATTGCCCATAAGAATGATCACGGCGGCGCCGGAGCTGGCCAACATGACGCAGCTCATCCCCGAGCTGCAGTCCCGCGGCATCATCTTCTCCGTCGGGCACTCGGAGGCGACCTATGAGGAGGCCTCGGCCGCCGTCGCCAACGGCGCCACCATGATCACCCACCTCTTCAACGCCATGCGGCCGCTGCACCACCGCAACCCGGGCATCTTTGGCGTGCTGGGCATCGCCGAGAGCCTGCCGCGGCCCTACTTTGGCATCATCGCCGACGGCATCCACCTGCACTCCACCACCATCAAGATCGCCCACAACGCCCACCCGGACGGCTTCATCCTCGTCACCGACGCCATGCACATGGTCGGCCTGCCGGATGGCCGGTACAAGTGGACCAACGGCGAGGGCGAGCACCACATTATCAAGAAGGGCTACGTCCTGACACTCGAGGGAACGGACAGCATCGCAGGGAGGTAAGTGCGCAGGAGCGAGCTCCCGACGTCCTGTACCCAAAGTAAGATAGATGGTCGGTCGTGCTGACAAAACTTGAATCCCCGAAACACAGCTCAATCACCCTCATCGAATGCGTAAACAACTTCCTCAAGTGGTCCGGCACCAGCATCCCCAACGTCCTGAGGGCGGTGACGTCCACCCCGGCCGAGATGCTGGGCCTGACGGGCGTCAAGGGCTCCCTGGAGGCCGGCGCGGATGCCGACCTGGTCATCTTCTCAGAGGAGCGGACGGGCGGCGGCGGCGGCGCGGTCCAGCTGGTCGCCGACGAGGTGTGGAAGTTTGGCAGCCGCGTCTTCCACAAGAGCGACCCCTTCTCGCCCGTCTACTCGCCCGTCGACAGCTCTCCCGTCCCGTCCTCCCCCGAGCCCGAGTTCACGCTCTGATGGGGACGAGAAGAGGTCTTGGGGCAAGCTTTGGTGGTAGTCAGTAGTGGGTCAGGGTGATGGGGTTTTTGCGACGAGCATCACTGAAAATGCAACCGGTTATTCCCAAATGTGTAGAATTGGAAGGGAACACCCGAGAACGTTGGGCGTGTCATGTACAGCCATAGAATGGAAACGGCCGGGCACATTGTTTTAGAGCAGCAAGTTCAAGCGCATAGAAAGCAGCTGAATAGATCGGGCAGGATATATCATTAGGCAAGGCGTTTAGGCCGCACTGTTGCTCGCTCAGTCATCAATGTTTTCACACGGCGCCTTAGATAGGACTTAATTTTATATGAATTGAAATTTGATTAAGCAAATGTGTGTGGGTGGAAGCAAAAGACTGTAACATGATGCTAATTTTACAAGTCCGAGGTATCATTTCTGTGGATCGGTCGATCGAGTCACACAGGGCAAAACACAAAACACGTCTGGGAATGCCAAGGCTTTCCTCCTCTCCTCTCCTTCCCTTTCGTCTTCCATCAATCTACCACAATCTTAGTAGATGAACTCAATCCTGGACCCCGCAGGTTTCCTTTCCGTAGGAGTGTCCGCGCTCACGAGGCTGTCCCTGAAAGTGACGACCGACTCGCCCTCGCTCATCTCAGAGACAGACTGGAACGTTTCCGAGCGCTTCAGACGCTGTACCACAGGTGACTCCAACACAGAGTCCTGTGGTGCCGCGGCTGGCTCCTGGGCAATGGCTGTCGTCGAGAGAGGGGCGAGTGGTACGGAAGAGGTGGCACCGACAGGCTCGAAGTCGAAGTCGAAGGTCTGCTCAGGGACGTGCGATGCTTCCTCCCTTGCAGGGGTCACGGGACCCATTGGGGACTTGGGAGCGACAGCGACAGGCGCAAAGGAGTTTCTCGCCCACTCCTCTGCGAACTGACGCTCCTGCTCAAGTGCCTCAATTCTTGCAAGCAGTGCTGGGTCCATCCCCTGTCCCTCCGCCTCCTCCTCCTCCTCGTAGAAGTAGTCCTCCTCGATTTCTGCTTGATCCACCGAGGTAGGAATCGGGCCTGTGCTCTGGACGTTCCTTTCTGGTGCTGATTCATAATCAGATGAGGCCGACTGTGGGCCCATGGCTGGGTGAATGTTGTCTTCGGGGCATGTAATAATGCCTGAACCGAAGAAGACTGGATGCACGGCAGCAACATCATGTGTGTAGCCAATGGCAGCAGGGTGCGTCACCATGGCCCTCGAAGCCAGCGAAGATGCGGCGAACACAGGATGGCGCCTCGACACATCGAAGGACTTTGCGTAGCTCTTTGAGACAGCTTCAGCCAAAGCGTTGTTCCAGTCCGCAGCGCTTGTCTGGATAGTGGTCTTGCGGCTTGGCATTGCGGGTGCAGGGTAGCTTGCAGCTACTGCTTGGTCGAGGGCCGCCCTCCACTGCTCACGGGTCGTCGCCTTGCGCGATGGCGCCGGATAGCTGGCAGCGAGCGCTTGTTGAAGAGCGGCGTCCCAGTCCATGCTCGAAGCAACAGCAATTGGCCGATACTTTCGTTTAGCCGGAGCAGCTGACTTCATTGCGGGAGCTGGGATCCTGGACGCTTTGTTCTTGGGGCTGCGCATCGGCGAGATCCAGTTGCGCTCGACCTGGGGTGCAGCATCAGCGACCCACAGCGTTGTCGAGTTCAACCGATCAACCGGCCTCCTGTCTGCTGGTCGGGATTTGCGGCTCATTTCAACAGCGGCAGGAGTCTGGGAAGACGTCCTGAAGTCTGAGCGACTGGCATTGAGATCGAATAGGCCGGAGTCAGCCGCGAGCTTGGGCGATACCGGTGCTGACCAGAGCAACTTCATTGTCTCCGTCTGGTTGGAAGCCTCCACAACAGGGGATGCAGCGCGGGTCACAGGAGCGGATAGCGTCCTCGTGGCCCACATTTTGGACGGCGAAGCAGCTTTCTCAGCTGCCGGGGCTTGCCAAAGGTCGACGCTCTCAATGGAAGCAGGCTCAGACTGGCGAGGCTTTGCCCTAACAGTCGTCTTGACATCATCGTACCTATCCCAAGTCTGAGGCTGAGGCAAGCCGACGGAGTGGTCCCCTCTCTCTGGGCGCACAGTCACCTGCCAGAGACGCTGGCTTGTGGCAATAGCTCTCGGTACCTCCAACCAATTGCTCGGGCCGGCCTGCTCAACTGAAGCAGCTTGCCACAAGTTGACGCTTTCGATGATGGCGGGACCAGACTGTCGCGGCTTGGAACGAATGGTAGACTTGGCACCGTCATACTCGTCCCAGTTGTCAGGATGAGGCAGCCCGATATCATGCTCGCCTCGCTTCGGTTTCTCCACCGCTTGCCACAAAGGTTTGCTAGTCGCAACTTGCGTCGGCTCTTCTAACCAGTTCCTAGTTGGGCTGGTGTTGGGTGAGCTCTTCCATAGATTGCCGCTTTCAATAACGGCGGGCTGAGATTGACGAGGCTTCGTGCGGGCGGTCGAGTTGGTATTGTCAAGTGCTTGCCAGTTAGCCGGATGGGGTAGGCCAACACCATGCTCGCCCTTCTGGGGTCGCTCTTCCACCTTCCAGAGTGGTTCCGTCGTCGGAATCACTCGCGATAAGTCCCTTAGGCCAGGAAGCTCCGACGACAGACCCCGCTCCGAGGCAATCTCTGGTGATCCTTTCGGTGAGGCGGGTTGAGATGACTCAGCGCTGCCGGGCGGCGACCACATTGGAGACTTTGAATCCCCAACCTCAGCATGCGATGGAATCCAGAGGCTGTCGCTCTCGATTGGCGCTGGCTGCACAGGCATCCGAGGTTTCGCACGTGAGGTCTCCATCGGCGCATCATAACTATCCCAGTCCTCAGGCTGAGGGAGACCCTTCGCAGACAGTTCCTGCTCCGTGCTCCGGGTGGCCTGCCAGAGAGCCGACTGCGTCCTCTTAGGCGACTTGGGTGGGGGTACTGGAGATGGCATCTCTTGCAGACCATCAGGCTCCTCGATACCAACAAGAATAGTCTGACGAGCAATTCGGGCAGCCTCCTCCTCATCCGCATAGTCATCAACCACGTAACTCGTGGCGTTCTCCGGCGGTGGGAACATGCTGTTCGTCGATGGAATCTGATCAGTCTTGAGCAAGCTTGCGATTTCCCACAATGTGGACTCATCGAATCCATCGTCACTCTCAGATCCCATGTCGCTCGAGTCGTCGCTCCCATCTTCTGCGTCCTCGTCGTAGTCATCAAAGAACGAAGACGAATACTCGTCAGCCTCGATTTGCCTGGCCCTCGCGTCCAGGGCCGTGCTGACGCCTCTGCCACCAGTAGACATTGTACCTGGCATGGCCGTGAAGAGCGATGGACGAGGCTGCACAGAAGCCACGTCGGACTTCTCACCCCAGGGGAACTGGAAGATGCCGAGAGTTCCTCGCTTGTCTGGGAGTGGCTGAGGATCCTCGACGATGTCGGGCAGCGCTGTAATCCGCTTGCTTCGCCGCGGTGGTCGTTGCGTCAAGGGGCGAGATCCGGAAGCGGACCGGGAGCGCTGAATACCGGGATTGTAGTAACTGGGCGCCTGGCGCCTTCCAGAAGAGGTCGTGTTTGCAGCATCTTTGAGTGCCTGGACCTGAGCTGGAGACTTCCAAAGGCCAGACGATCCGGTATTGTTCAGCGAAGCTGGTTTCTGCCACAGCTGAGTGGTCTCGATGGATAGCGTAGAGTTCTCTTTCCTCTGAGCAGGACGCACAGAGAGGCCTGGCAAGGGCGGCTCCTGACGAGGCAAATGCTGCTCGTAAGGTCGTGGCGGCCGAACCCACATCAGCCCGCTCTCTTGTTTGGGTTCCTGGCTAGGTGTCCATAGAAGCTGTGCGGCCCATTCAGATTGCTCTCTCTCAGCCGCCTGATGCTTAGCACGAGCCTCGAGGAGCGCGGCCAGATTCCGCCTAGACTCAACCTCTACCTCAGACTCGTCCGAGTCCGGGGGTGTCGGGCTGCCCAAATCAGCTTTGGCTACGGAGAGGAAGTTCAAGCTGCGCTTGCGAATGAGTTCGTTTGCGTTCTCCATGTACTCCATCTGTGCCTCTGCCAGCCTCCTCTGCCAGAGACTCGCCCGGTTCCTGCCATCTTCGCTCTCGCGCGACGAGGAGCGCGTAGATGAGATACTACCCATGCGTGCCCGGCGTGATGCTCTCCGCTCTGCAGCGATACTCTCCTTCGATTTTGTGGAAGAATTCCTGGATAAATCCTCTGCCGGTGACGTGGGAGCAACTTCAGAAACGCGACGGGACTGAGCCGTGGGCGACATTGTGGAGAATGAATCTCGCGACAGATCGTGCTGCATCCCCTGCCACCTCGTCTCTTGCTGACCCATCTCTGCCTCCAAATCGCTCAAAAGTGCGAGACGTCCTGGGCTCTCGGTCAGCCCTGGTCCAGGCTGCTCGTACTTCTTCAACTGTGCTTGGATCATCAGAAGAGCCTCTTCTGGGGACGGTAGAGGCGATGGTTCAGCAGCTTTGACGAGAACTGCTTGCTTGGCTTTCGTCGGTCGATCGCTTAGAACCAGAGGAACAGGCGGTGGACCTCTCCTCGACCGCGTCCTCTCGGGTCGTGAAGAGAAACTGAGGGTTTCGTCTCCAACTCGCCGGTAAAATTGGCCAGAAGACGCTCTTGACGCCACCGGGCTCTCTTCCTCTACATTCGAAGGCCCATCGTTTGGCTGAAAGTCCCGCGCTACAGACGCATCGAGCATGAAAATCATCTCCTCGCTGTTGGTCATCGCCGACATGGCCCTCTGATCTGGAGCAGGGGATTTGTCCGCCTTCCCGACCTCGATAGCTCGAGCTTGGTGAACCGTCAGGCCTATCTGCTGAACGGGAGCCGGAGAATGGACCGTGCCCCACTCGGCAGTTGCGTCGTCCGCCTCATTCGTCGTTGTCCCTGACCTGATACTGAATCGCGGGGGTAGGACCGGTGAAGATGCTCGCTTGTTATTTCCTGCCGTTGCCACAGACTGCTTCCTCTCGTTTACCGGGTACTCCTCGGCCGTAATATCTTCGCCAGCCTCAGATAGAGGAAGACTCTGGTACGCCGTGGCATTCGGTAGCTCACGACCTGCCTTGATGGACACCTCTCGTTGCGATGCTTCTTCTGGCTCGTCAAAAAGGCTACGTGTCTGCACCGACGTTGTGGTTCTCTTCGAGTCTCGATATTGGGGATTATAGCCAAGATTATCCGTGAGTGTTGGTGAACTACTTATGAATGAGGCAGGCATCCCAGGTAATGATGGCACTGATGATCTCCTTCGTGCAGTCCCCTCTGAGTTTGGTGGCTGTGGGAAGAGAAGGGTCATTTTCTCATCATATGTCATACTCTTCGTATCATTAGGCTTCGGCCGCGTAGCGTAGGTCGGCATTTGTTGGGTGGGGGGTAGAGGGAGCGGAGGAAGATTTGACGGGCTGCCTGGCACAGTCTGCAGCATGGATTTTGCGGTGTGAATGGACCCGGCTGACTTTGACTTCCTGTGGCCCTTTGGCGGCGCAATTGGAGGGAAGTACGTGTCCATACCGGACGTGTTGCTTCTCCTCGGGATTGGTCTTGGGCGGTGTACAATCGATCCTGAAGTCCCAGGTGTTTCGGGTACTGCTGGCGTCGTTGGGCTCATCGCAGATTCCGTATTGATTGGCGGCGGGACGGCCGACTTTGGCCCTCGCTCCTTGGCGTCTCCCATGACACTCTCGACGAAGTTCGGGTCGTCATAGATGATGTTGTTGACGAACATGACCGTCTGTTGCCTCTGAGGCCCGGAACCTGCTGGCGGCCTCCTCACAGACATTGATCGGGGGTTTCCAGGAAGGCCGTTCGTCGGTCGTCTCTGCAGGGGGGTCTTGGCTGGTTCAGGGATTGTAGGCTCTGGCGACGGAGGTAGTTGTCTAGATGGAGGGATATTTGTCTTGACAATGACATCTTGGTTCTGGGGTAGACCTCGGGCAGCCGACTTTTCTGGCGGGGAAGGTGGCCGACTGGTTGTAGAGGAGGCCTGCGATTGTGCTGAGACCTGTGAGGCCTGCGAGGCCGACGGCGCATGTCTCGGCGATCTTCTCCGTAGTTCCTCGCCGCCGGGCGAAAGTTGAGAGCCGGTTGTCACTCCAGTTGCCGATGTAGGGTTGTCGGGCAAAGTGGGCAAGGATGCTCGACCGACCACTTCCTTACGAACGGTACTCGTGGCTCGCATGACGCCCTGTGCTGGATCAACGGCCGTAGCTGCGGTCTCATTGCGAACGGCCGACGAATTTTGGGCCTGGCTCGCGAGGAGCGCCCTCCTCTCTCTCTCTTTACGTGCCGCTGTGTCGAGGTCGGTTGTGGCTACCTTGTCCAACGGATTTGAGCCACCTTCCTGAAGCACAGGGGCCGATATAGCCAACTTTCCAACCGTGATCGTCCTCGCCGGCCCTGCACCGGCGCTAGAGAACAATGTTCTGGGTTTGGTCTGTGCCTTCTCCTGCGGCCGTCCATCACGAGGGTCGGCAGGTGCCGTGACCGCCCGCATCGGAGGGAACAACTGGCCCTGAACTGGAACTCCGCCCACTCCCTGTCCTGTCATGCCGGGTTTCGTAGTGTTCGGCAAGCCTTGGTTCGGAAACGGTACCTCTCTTGGCTGGACAAATGCGGTACTAGAAGTGATCTGCTCGCTCTTGATATCCTCGTATCTGCTCGGCGGGTATTCGTTGGATGCTGAGGTTGAAATCGACCGTGCTGTCACAATCTGTCTCGGCGATGGTGCTTCCGGTATGTTCCTGCTCCTATCTTTGTCCCTTGGCTTTTGGTCTCCCAACGCGCCTGTGCTCGCAGTCACAATAACTATTGCTGTCAGGGTACCATCCGCAAGGCATGTTTTGAGGCTGAAAGGAGAGAAAGAGAAAAAAAAGGACTTACTGAGCAGGATGGTGAGGCCACCCGCTGGGACGGTGCTTCTGAATATATAGTCCGTGGTGAATATGCCCAGCAGCATCGCTACACTTGTCTACAGGTTCGTCAGTACCTCATGAAGACAGGCCCAAAGGGTCGTGATAAAACTGACCGCCATCCATATTGTCAGACCAATAAGCGACGCAACAACTGCCTTGCTTCGGGCCGAGTCCTGGCCGCCGTCTTGTATTTTCTTGATCAGCCCAACAGAAATGGCCCGGCCGGCCAGGATTGCGACAATAACTGCATCCACCACCACCAGTGTGATGGCGAGGGCGAGGACGGATGAAACCGGTACACAAACGGTGTTGAATTGCGGCCTCGAGAGTCCGACGAAAACGGCCCCCAAGACGAATCGGCCACCGAGTAAGACTTGCGGAACGATCTGGCCTGCCGAGGCCTGAGTACCATCGTTCATCACCCAGAGCAAGTGCTGCTCAATCGAGTATCGTGCGAGCTGGTCGAGCATGGTAGTGAAGATGATGGCGATCTGACAGGAATTATCGGCGGCCGGATCTATTAGGGTTGTAATGAAGCCAACTTGGGCCCAAGTGGCGGTACTGAATAGAAAAGTAGCGAGGACCAGCCTCTTGCCGTCCCGAAAGATCGACGAGCCATGGCCCCTTATGTTGAGGAAGAGAGCTGCCGACGCCGCGTTGACAACGATGCCACTGTGAGTTACTCGTCAGCCATATGCGATGCCAAAGCCACCATGTCAAGCCGGAGGGGGCGACGACTCACAATGCGAAGGCGGCTATGAGAGCCGAAGTGGTTCCAGATATCGCCATGGTGGCGACGCCAGCTGGCGAAGGGGGATTTAAAAGAAAAGCCAGCCCAGTCAATGGGGATTCTGAAGCGAAGGAAAAGGGTATCAAGAAAAATAGTAACACTTCATCATGTCGTGACCCTCCACACTGTCAACATACCGACGACGCTCTCACGTACTCACGTTTGTCATTCTCGCCGCTTTCTGTTTTACAGATCCAGGAGAGAAATGAGCAAGAGAGGGGAGACGGCGAGACTGGGATCACACAGGACAGGACGCCAGCGTCAAGCAGCAGTCACGACGAAGTGGGGACATGAGATCTGAAGCACGCGAAACTAGAAGCGGAGTGGACGTTGCAGGTGACAGGGAAACATTGGCAGAACGGGATCTTGACATTGAGAATGCTATCAACGAGGGGCTCTGACGATGGTGTGGACATGTTAAGGAGGCCCCCCGACCGGTACCTGGAATAGAACGGGCAGCTATCCCGGGTAGCGAGATGGTGTGAGGCTCAAACCCGTGGAGCAGGGAACAGGCTCGCGACACGGCTTGCTCGATAGTCATGCTGGCTGGGCAAGGGAAGCGCCACGGCAGGCGTGGGCGATTGAGTGACTGAGCGAGGGATGGCGATGGGCGCCAAAGATGGGTAAGGGGTGGGCGTCTGTGGCAGACAGCGATGAAGCAATGCCAACAAGACGGTCGGAGTGGTAGTGGACGGAGCCCACCGGTGTGGCATCGTGACCCATGTGCCAGGTGCGCGGTGTTTCACTTGAAACCCTAGATGTCAGAAGCGAGCCAAGCTCTTCGTCCGGTCAAGGACGAGGTTTGGCCAGATTTGGAACGATCGCCATTGCATCAGCGCCATGCAGACCAGATTGACTCTGGGTCCCCCGTGCTGGGGGAATCGACCGATGGATGAAATGTATCCGGGTGATCCTGAGGCCGACGGATTCTGTGCAGCATGCGTGCGTGTGCAGTCGAGAGAGATGAGGCCAGTGCGTTTGACGAGAGGTGTGGAGGTGTGCGTGGTGTGCACCGCAGCAGCGACCGATGAGGGTCCGTGAGGCAAGCGAGGCAAGGGTCCAAGGTGCAGCCGGCAGCCGAGACTGACAGGACCAGTGGACCATGTCTTGGACCTGCAAGAGGCTACATGCTGCCGGGCGGTCGTCGCGAACCACACGGCAAAAAGGTAAGGCTCTGCATTGAACAGCTGCTGCACGAACGGAACAACGGGATCCAAGAACACAGGTTGGGGTTACAACAACCCAAAGAGAGATGGCCACAGCGACACTAGAAGACCGGACAACACTTGGTTGTGTCGGCTTGGAAGTTCCGAGCGAGTGATGATGATGATTGGTGACGATGACGATGGTGGTGGTGGTGGTGATGATGTTGAAAGAGCGTTGTGACTTTACTCAAACCATCACCTCGTCATCAATCCGCAACCTGATCAAGCGGCGGCCACGAGTCGTTGCTTGGGTAGACTCTGGCGATGCCGTTGCTGCAACTCTATACAGAGTTTGGCCCGGGCAGATCAGGGAGAAAGTAAAGAGCTGAACTCAGGATAACTTTTCGTCTGCCCCGATTGAGTTTCACAGGACCCAGACTCGCGGACCACTGCAGCTTTCCAAGCTCCTTGATTCTTCCAGGCCTCTTCTAGTGTACGGTTGCAGTGGTTCACTAGCGTGTCTAGCGAACAGCACTAGAAGGATGAAACCTGGGCGGGCCGCTGGGAGCCCCGTGCGCCCCTCGTTTCAGTTCGCCGCTTAGTCCCAGGGCACAAGCAAACGGCCCTCGAAAGCCTAAAGCGGCGGCGGCGGCGGCGTGGCGAACGGGGTCGATACTTTTGGCTGAAAGCAATCGGCCCCGGCGGGTGATAGACGGGGCGAGCTCACCATTTGATGAGGAAATATCCGTTACCTGGCTAAAGGCGGTTTTCTCTTAAATGGACATGCTTAGATCAGGGGTTTGAGCAATTGGCCTCATTCAGCACACCTCGGTTCATAATCGGTTCATAATCGCACCCATGCCGGCGGCCCTCGGAGGCCCCTGAGGCCATCACACACTGGTCGCAGCTCACCCAGCATTTAGGCTACTCAGGCGAGCAATAACCAGACCGCGGGCTTCTCTTATCACGCGGCCTCGGTCAACCACCTCACAAATAGCAGCAGCTGTCATGTTTCATCCCCATTAAGCCGTGAAGTGATGGTGCAGCCACAAGAGATGATTTGCACGCTCCCGTTGCTTCCTTGGGCCAAGGAAGGGAGGCTACGAGAGATGTGGAGAGTGATTGCAGGAAAACAAGGCGGAGTAGGATAGATGACATATTGTTTCGTACATTTGGGAACATGGTTCAGATAAAAGCTTATTATAGTGCGAAAACGACCATATATAATTTAGGCGTCAATTGTTCTCTCCATGCTCTGAAGCAGGAGTAGGTATAGCCCGAGATAGTCTAGTGCCCTGTATACCCACCCATCACTCTACCATCATTCCACTTAGTATCTACCGGTACACATCTCAAATCATCCTAGATGTTCAGGATCAGTTCTAGTGGAAGTGATCCTTCCCGCTTTATGTGAATTTCCAACAGAAGTCTCTGTCATAGGCTTAGTAGGGTTAGCGTCCTGGAAATCATTTCATGTCGCTCGATTTAGTACTTCATTGCGGCTTGAACTACCGTGATATCTAGTGTATGCTCAAGGTATGTTGTTACTAGTCTCAGGTTAATAGGTTAACCAACACCAGAGCCTCAAGAAACTAGCTCTCTTCGATTATGCCGACTGAGGCCGGCCATGGGAGACATGCTTCAGAGTTCCAGGGGTGAGGTTAATGCTCACAACGCTTCATTTCCGCCTGAATGTACGCCCGTCCGTTGAGCCTCGATTCTTCCCGCTCGCATTGCCATGGCTAATCCAAGAGATCCAGTTCGCCTCCTTGGCTCTTGAGAATGGTTCCGGAGGAGATATCTGACACCAAAGTGAATTATGTTGATACTGATGATGGTCGATGCCCTGCTTTCTCCGGAGGAGTCAGAGGGGAGGGATATGTGTGACTTTACCTATAGTACTGGAGTCAGAGACGGACTAGATCATTCATAAGATGATAGGGCTTGACTTGTGATCTTTTCATCTTGTGAGCTAAATTCTTGAAATAATCATGGTTTTGGCAGACAGCCACTTATCACCACTTAGACATTCCTAGGGCCTTTGGGGGGGACCCCCTAAAGGGCTGTCGTGCAAGAACAAGCTCCAGCCATTTCAGGACCAGAATTCGGTCTCAGAAGTTGGAGTGACAGGGCAAATTGATAGACTGATATGTTTGCTAGAAAAATGGCAGAGCCCATGAACCTGTTGTCGTTGGGCATTTCCCCTACACATGTAAAGCTGCCATAGAAGCAGCTACCCGAGTCAACAACTTCTCACTTGCATTACTCTGCCCCTAGTTGGTTGAAAACGCATCTCAAGATGCAGCTAAAAGTGACTCACATGAATGCCTTTTGTGAGGAAAATGCACCTAGTACCAGGTCGTTTGCATTGTGAATGCTGTCCTGCTCCATCAGCACAGCTTTATGTTCCGTGAGCAGCAATGCGCCATGTGCAGCCATGTGCAGTTCCTCTGCCGGCCTCCCACTGATGTCTCCAATATGATAGTAGGCATGCTTTCCCAAGCATTCCGTTGTAAGGGGTTGCAGGCGTGCAGGTGTTTTCACAAGACACCGCGCCTGTGGGTATCCGTACACTTGATGGCAGCCTCACCGACACCTCCCAGCTCCGTAACTTACTTGCAATGGTGCAAGTTGCCCTCACCCTCACACATCATTCACTGTAAACAGGCTCTGGGCTCTTGTTCCTGTGTCGTTGTTGTCTCAGTGACTGACAAGATTTGTTTTGCTGGTGTTTGCATCCTTCCACTTCGCCATCTAGCGTACCACCGACCCCGACAAATGAATTGGATGGAAGCTGCTGCGTCACCAGACCCATCGCCCCCCAGAATCACATCACATTGATGCTATTTTCCTAGATAATCTTTTGCAGAGGTAGAGGTTTTGTTGTCAGGGTTTCTAGACAATGTCGAGCCCATCCCCGCAGCCCATCGAGGCAGAGCAACGCGAGAAGATGGACTGGACCGCGCGAGCTGCCACACTGAAGCAGCAGTTGATGCAGCGCCGACTGCAGACTGCAGGTGCTCAACCTGAAGGCATTAGCTTGGCCGAGGACACCCAAGGCCAAGGTCAACAGCAGAAACAGCCCAAATCAGGCGAGGCTGAGCCCGCTCAGACCACGACCACCACACCTGTTCAACAGACCATCCCAGGCTTGGCGTACCAGCTCCCCGACGACAGCAACTTACACAAGGAGGCTTCGCGACACGAGAACTCGCCCAGAATGACTGCTACTGATGAGTTGGATACTAAGGACAATATCCAAAAACCCCAGGCCATCCCTGAGAAACTGATGGTGAGATTGACGTCTTCGATACCATCCAAGACCGTTGGCAAAGACAAAGAGACAGTGAACACTCCAGTGGTGGGTAAAGAGATTGAGCGCGAAGGCATCGCGGCCTTGTGCCCAGACGACCGCACAGCCGCAGGAAACCGAGGACAACCCGATGACGGTGCCAACCACAAGGGTGGGCGAATGGACCAGAAGACTGCCAGCAAGGATACATCCCCATCAGGCGGCAGCATGAAGACCAAGATGGCCCCCAAGGAGAAATCAAACACGCGGTCTTCGACCGAAGAGGGCGAGATCACTGGAAAGCCCTCGCCGCCCTTGAGGAAAATCCCTGTCCAAGAGTCGACACCCCAGTCTGCCGCACGCAAGAAGACCCCTCCCGCCCGTGCCCGTGCCTCGACGGTCACTAACATTGCGCCGACCGAGCCACGTGCCGAGCGGCATGTATTCAGAACGGTCGAGACTCCGCTTGCCCCGAAGCACAGGGAACCCCAACGGGACATGGCCACCGCTCACTCATCCGCGTCCCGTCCCGACGGCAAGCGCGGACATGGCCATTCCTCCATGCCAGCCCGCCCCGCTATAGACATCCCAGAGCGAGACAGCGCCATGAACTGGAAGGGCTACAGTGCCGCGCCCGCCCGCCACGTATACGCGAGGCCCAGCCGGGAGCAGCGTCCCCGCTCGGCCTCCCCCGTGGTCCGCGGCAGCGACCCCGAGGTGGAGAGGTTCGCCTCCCAGCACCCTGACCTCCGAGACTGGCTGTATTATACCGGCTGGGACGCCCCCGGCTTCCGCAGGAACGAGCTGGCGCGCCTCCGCCGCCTGGACGAGATCGAGCGCGAGAGGGCCGCGCTGAAGCAGGAGTGCGAGCGCGAGAAGGCCGAGCTGAAGGGAGAGGGCGATCCCCCCGGCAGGGCGAGGCACGCGAGCGACGGCGGAGCGCGTCCTCCGCTGCTGCTTCTACCTCCTGCGCCAGCCCGGCGTGCCGAGGATGCTGAGCAAGCCGAGTATAGAATGCTTGGCCGCTACACGGTCACAGCCGGCATGAAGAGGGAGCGTGGCCAGGAGAGGGACGGCGGCGGGGACGGCGGCTCCTCCACCAAGTTTTACCGCACCAACCGTAATTACCGTGGATCTCGCGCTGGCTACCACGGCACCCACCACAGTGGCCGGGAAGAGTCCAGGCACTGGCATGATGGAGAAGGTAACCTGACTTGCTTCCACTCGTCTGAATCTCCCACCTCAGCATCCCCGCTTGACATCCTTGACCTCTGGTGTCGCATACTGCACGACTTTCCTCGCCCATGCACCTGCTCTTATACATGTCACAAGTGCCCCAAACCCTGGCACCGCATATCCAAACGCAGCGTGGTTCCATGGCTAACTTGCTCTGTCCAGCCCACCGACGAAGCAGCAGGACCTCGCCTCCCGCTGGCTTCCGCGAGAGCTCGCCGCCACGGACTTTTGCACAGCCGCGGTACCCGCGCCATCATCGCTACTCCAGCCCGGTCGGCCACCCCTTGCCCCGCAATGAGCTCGACGGCGAGCGCACCTCGGACCGCTACGCCTCGCGCGACAGGTTTCCTCACCGTCGCTCGGTGAGGTCCAGCAGCCCTCCACCCCATGGTCGCGGGCACAGGGATTTCCGCTTTCACGAGTCCGAGTATGAACGTCCTTAGAGGGCCCCTCAATGGAAGTCAGTGCAGGAGCTGGAGGATGTCCACTGGGACACTGATGGATTCTCCGCAAACAAGACCTTTCGACAGAAAACAATTATAGCGGCCCGTGCCAAGTGGATAGTAACCCACGGGGAATATCAGTGGCAGGGTCTATTTTGAAATTTGTACAATAGAAGACAGGAGAAAAGATTCTCTGGGATAGCATGCGCCGCTTCCGAAGGCCATCCTTCGGTATGCAAATATGCGAGATAGAATGAAGAATCTTTCAACAACCCTTTCCATTCGCTCAATACGCTACCTCTTGATGAGCTTCAGAGCAAGAACTCCTGCACGTGTATCACTTGATCGAACTAGCATTGCCGTCGGAGTAGTCTCCGGGGCGGGACAAACAAATGAGAACGATCCGGCCCTAGTTCAGAAATCATATACTGGAGGCTATTTGAATGACCAGGACTGTAACGATGGGCGCAGAGGAGTGCCACAAATCACAAGGGCCTGTTTGCGCTGCTTTGCTAATTTACGGTCAGACCTTCACCAGGCAGAGACGCCTTGCTCAAGCTGGCGGCAAGAAAGAGGCAAACAATACGGCCTGTATGGAAGCATACATGACCGCGAAGACCACAAGCCCGCTGCCCATGTTTCTCGTCTTGGGGTTCTTCAGGGAGGCCGCCAGCCACCAGTACCAGGCTGGGTAGCCCGAGGACAAGCGAGTGATGATCTGGACGTGATAGCTCGTCAAGGCCATGATGACGAGCAGGACCTGAGCAAACGCCATGGACCTCACCACCAAGACGAGCCGGGAGCTGTCTAGAGATGACGAGGGCCCGTGGTCCCTGGATATCCGAGAGCCTTGGAAGAAAATATCTTTCCCAGCCTTGCCCATGACGAAGAGCATGGGGGCTGCAAGGGCAAATAGTGGGGCGTTAGATAGCGTCCAGTATCGGAGAAAACCGGTATTCCTATGTGTTGCGGTGTGAGCAAGCGGACGTTGACAATGCCCGAGGCCGACGCTCATGTGGCCCACAACTTGTGGACTTTTGGGAAATTTTCTTACCAATACTGCCTCTGGACAAAGTTGAAGATACTAGGCACGATGTGGGTACACCATGGCCTCGTCTCGGAAGCCGCGGAGGCGGTGGAGCAGTATGTCTGGTAAGCAAGATACTGAGGGAGGACGGAGCCGGCAGCGACAGACAGTCCGGCGATGCCGAGGACGACTAGTCTCCGGAGGTAATCGGGAGTCTTGCGGTGATCGAGATCCTCAGTCAGTTGGTAGAAGGTCGAGAGGAAGTCGAAGGCCAGCGGGGCGCCGTTGAGCAGGCCATTGGTACGAAAATAGGTGGCCAGGCCAAAGAACAGGCCGGCGAGTATGGTCAGGGCATCTCTGGGAAGCGATGAAACGGATGTGCCAGTCTTGACACAGCTCTTGACCAGGAGCAGCCAGCCAGTGAATGATAGCAAGGAGCAGGCGCTCTCGGCGTAGGGAGCGGACAAGAACAGGCCGGCCGGGGACAGCACGTGCAGCAGCGAAGCAACCAGTGCCCACCTCGAATCCTTCCAGATGTGCAAGCCTAGCTGGTAGAGGACCAGTGCCGACAGCAGATGACAAGCGTTGGAGAAAATGACGCCGACCAGAGCCTCAAGGTGAGTGCTGGCGTCGGGGGAAGTGAGCAGGCCGAGCCGAGGGATCCGTAGGGCTGAGAGCTCTGAAATTAGAATTTGACGGCCAACAGGCAGGAGGAGCAAGCGTACCTTTGATGATGAGGAAGATGCAGTTGGGCAGAGCGGATCCAAAGGCCCACTCCTGCTCAAAAAGATAGCCCCTTTCGGCGGCCTTGAGGAAGTAGATGGCATCCCATGAAGACAGCCGGGTAAGAAGTGTTGGGTGGCTGCCGGGGACAAGGAGGCTCGCCGAGGTGTCGTAGGTCGGGCCCACACGGCTGCCGGCAGCAATGGCGAAGAGGACGGCCTTCCACGAGAAGAAGGTGGCCGTCAGTGTGGTGTAGGGACTGCCAATGCTGATGATGTTTGTGGAGGTCATGGCGACGAATGTGGTAGGAGGGGTCAGAATGTTGCATGCCTCATAATAATCATTTCGCGACAACGTGTGGTTGGGGACGTGCTGTCTGCTTACAGGCGTGAAGACACGCAGACGCACACACAGACTCATCAAGTGGAGGAGAGAGCACGCCACGCACGCCCCCCCTGAGAGATCGGGCCCCACAACACATGCCAGCATGCAGCATGCCAGCCAGCATCTTTTTGGAGCTCGACCCCCAGTTGTGGCTTAGGGACGCCTCGGCATGTACCGAGATTTGGGCAATCAAAAAGTCGACGAAAAGAGCACCAACCAACTGCCTGACGCCAAAAATATCAACCGGCGCCGCCTGGCTGCAGATTATTGGGTCCTGTTGAGGAAAATCATCGACGCGGGATTTGGGTCACTTCAATCTCCCATTTGCCACTGCTGATGCTGATGCTGATGCTGCTGATGCTGCTGCTGCTGCTGCTACTGATGCTTGCTATTGCGGTACTGCAGGTACTCATTGTCATTCTGTACGCCAGTGTCAATCAACGTTCCCACCGGCGTCTATTGGCAGGTGACCGACCGTACACCACCTAGGTAGGTACACTGCAGAGTAGATACCTCCAGTAGGAAGTGCAGCGCGCACGTAGCACAAGATGACTGGTGGCAAACATGTGGGGATCAT
Organism: Diaporthe ilicicola; assembly: GCA_023242295.1. NCBI lineage: Eukaryota > Fungi > Ascomycota > Sordariomycetes > Diaporthales > Diaporthaceae > Diaporthe > Diaporthe ilicicola. The sequence goes on along the minus strand of JALPVH010000131.1, from coordinate 98,817 downwards.
GGATGGCTGATGTTTGATGTCTGATGTCTGATGTAGGAAGATCGCGATGGGAGAGGATGAAGAGCTGAAACACACGACAGCACACTCAGGCCGCGATCACAACTCCCGAGGTCCGTTGGTTATTTGGATTTGTTCCCATCTGAGAGTCTCATCAAGGGCCCAGAGGGCCTTTTCATCTCCACGGCTATATCCGCAGGTTCCCCGCCCCTGCCCCCTCCACCCCATTCAGTCCATCAATAATGGCCATGCGGTGTGGTGTGGTGCGACTCTTTCCCCAAGAACTGCGCGTCCCACCTAGTCAATATCGCTAGATTACTCTATACTACGCCACGCTACTCGGTGTCTGTCTGGCCTAGAGCTACTAGGTAGAATTAGTCCATGGCTCCGGCAGCTGCACGTGCTGCATGTGCTGCACAGTACAGGTAATCGTAGACACAGATCTCGCACAGAGAGAGAGAGAGAGACTCAAGCCTGGAGACGGAGTAATCTTGTCACCGCCTGACGAGGTGGGTCTGTTGTATCGTAAGCCCAACAGTCAACAGCCAACAGCCAACAGCCAACAGCCAACAGCCAACAGCCAGCGCAAGCAACAATTCTCACAGAGTCCGAGGATCATGACAGCCTTGGAAGTCACGTCAGGCAGGCCTCGTCAGGTCATGTCAGCCAGGACAGGAAAGCGCAAGCACAGTAGCAGTCTCGAGGCAGTTGGATGCGGCCCTTGCATATCCACCGTGCCGGACGCCCCAAGGACACCCAATCTAGCTCAACTGACCCCCTTTCCCCCCCTTCTCATTGGAACGGGCGCAGCATAGCCGAGTGGGCACGGTGACACGCCGACAAGGTATTACAATATAGGAAAGTAGCTGCCTCCAGCACATGCTGCAGGATCTTGCACCCTCAGCTCACTACGCCTCCAAGCTGCAAGATCCCTGGCGGGTTCGTTTTCGTTTCGCTCCGTTTCTTTCAACGCCGGCTAGCTGTGCTACACTGGGCTCTCCTCGACCTCCTCCTCTCTGTCCTATTCTGTTCTGTTCACTTCTGATCTATTGTAACCTCTCTCTCCTCTTCCTCTGGCCACCTTTTGCGACTGACGTTGATCTCCCCAACCTGACCTTGTCATCCGACATCACGCCACGCTTCCTTGACCTTACCGCTGGGGCTGTACCCTTCTGGACCCATCCTCTATATATCTATCTTGAGCCCACCCTCTTACAGGGGCGACGCGTCTACCCGCGGTCAGGCAATCCCGGTCAAACCTGCCACCCTGCCACCCTGCCACCCTGCCACCCTGCCACCCTGCCATCTCCCATCGGACTGCACGGGGGAATCAAACAGCAGCTGCCACCGGGTACCTGATGACAGCAGGGCTTGAACAATTGAAAGCCTAATTTAAAGTGCCAACTCCCGGCCTTTCGACGCTGATCTCGGATTCTGTCGTCCGATCTGATACAAAACACGTGCGGACTCTCGATAAATGTCCGACTGTGACGCCACATCTTGAACGCTTTCCCACGGATCCACATTCACACGCTGTTCAACAACAACTCAACTCTGTTGCACGCCTTTTCTCTCACCTTGGTCCCGAAGCCCTTGTTCGGTCAGTCACCTGCTTGGCCTTTGGTATCCGCCAATTCCGGCCCCGATTACCAACCAGACCAGACCTACGCCGGCGCGCCCCACGATCGCGGTTGGCGGCCGCCCTTGGAAACGAGTGACGGCATCTCTCGGGGAACAGGACGTGAAACGGGACTGACCAGCTCGGCGGCATTTTGAATTCGGCACTGGGTTTGAATTTCAAGGCTGGACCTCGGGGAGTCACGGGCGTGGAAGGGGCCCCAGGCACTCCTGCTTCTAGGACGTGACCAACCTGCTTGTCGCTCCTGTACATCCATCCAGTCCTCCCTACTGCACTCACCTTGCCAGCTAGCTGCATGTGTACGTTTACGTGTCGGTGTCGGTGTCTGAGTATCGACTGCCACCAGCAAAATGTTTCTTCACGCTGGGGCCTCTCTCCATGGCCATGAGTTCTCGGGAAGCGGCCACCCTCCACAATCACCAACACACGCTCCTCTTCAACGGAAGAGGCCCCTTTTACGATCAGCATTTCCCGCTCCTATACTACGCTCCACGACGACGCCGCCTCACTCAAGCACCTGGCCACTGCCCCAGACACCTAAGGCGACGAGACCCGTGTCTGAAGTTTACGTGCGCCCCATCACCGACGTGCTCGACCCTGCTACTCCTCGGAGATCCGTGCCTGCTGCCCCTGTTGTTCGCTTCAAGGAGCCCGAGGTGCCGGAGACCCCAAAGTCCTCCATGACAGAAGATGAGCCGTCCTTCTACGACTCCGACGCCTCCCAGAGGTCCTCGACCTCGCGGCCAAGACGAAGGAGGGTCACTCCTCGCAAGCGCAGCCACTACCTTCTCGCCCGGCCGGCACCCAAACGGTGCTCCAAGAAGCACCTGTTTAAGAACATACGCCCGAGGCTCCTTTTTCAGCTTCAGGAGCTCCCTACCAACCAGAGACCACGACCTGCAATCGACGTGTTTCCTGCATCTCTGATAGCAGGGCCCATCGTCACGGCCCGCTACATCAACCTCTTCCCCGGGATATTTGGATCCAAGGGCGAGCTCGGCCCTCGAGACCTGATCTTGCTCAAATCCGAGGATTATGACACCGGTCTTAGTGATTCTGAAGAGGAGGACGACAATGTCGGGGGCCGACGCGAGCCTCTCGCCATATTGAGCCCGGTGAGAGGTCAGGACTGCGACGAGATTGTGATGGAGGACGGCACCGTTTGGAGGGCAACCCCTGGCCCAAAAGGCAGCTACAACTTTGTTTATACCGACAAGCACGGCAACACACAGACTGCGCGGTGGGCCAAGCGGAACTCCACCCGGAGCGGTCCTAGCACGGCCGTGCATAACCCTAAGAACCCGAACGGGCTCTCGTCATCTGCTACAACAGTGACCAGCGACGCTGCGTCTGCCGCGGAGCCGGGCGATTACAAGTACACATTCAGCCTCATCAACCCCCTGTCCAGGCGCCACCCGATCTTGGCGAGCCTGACGCCCAGGTCGCTCGAGGTATTCGAGGACTACACGACGGTGTCTTCCTCCCAGGGCCGCTTCCCACCCTCTCGGCCCATGAGCTACAACTTCGATTCAGCGAGCTCCAAGGACTTTCCGTCGCCTCCGTTGTCTGCCGATGAACTCTCCACCGAGCGCCAGACGCAACTAGTTAACGAGACGACCAAGAGGCTGATCACCGTTACCGGCCTCTGGCTGGCTCTGCGGCTCGCCGGTGCGGCGCCCGAGTCGGCCGAGACAAGTGATGCCAGCACCGCTCACCCGCGCGAACCGTCCATAAGCATATCCTCATGCGCATCTCATACACTCAAACTGCCCAGGCGGTCGACGACTAGCAACCTCAGCAGCAGCACAACCCCGGCGCAGTCGGGCCTCAGGAGGGCAGTCAGTACCGGCGCGGCCTTCATGCAACGGCGCATGCTGAAACAGTCTCATTCGCAGTCCCAGTCCCAGTCCCAATCAACAGATGCAGGCAGAAACGCAGTGGTTGTGTCGGACAAGCAGGCCGGTGTTCACGTTGTCGCAGGCGAGCAAAGAGATGGTGAAAAGGTTGTGACTGCTGGGCCAGGAAGCATACCTGCGCAGAAGCAGACACGGAGGGTGAGCTGGCTTAAAAAGCTCAAATACTAGGCGTGTTTGTGCTCACAGCCTCTCTAAACCCTAGGAAAAGGAAACCAAACTATGATACCAATACCCAATTGAATTCTTGAGTACATGAGAATCACCTGCATACTTCATCAGAACTTGTACAACTGTAAACTTTCTTTCGTGATCATGTCATCTCAGTCCGTGATTCAAAGGACTGCAAGTTAGAGCACATGTGGTAAGTCACAGTTCAGCAGCCTTCAAGTTGTAGCAAGTCGATTTCTGGTCTAGAGTACTGTACAATGCAGAGTGTGGTGTGCTGCCGAGTTCATCATTTAAAGAAGAAAAAAACACCCTGTGAATTGCCCTGCCCAACCAGGACATGCGAGAAGAAAATGTTGCAGGAAAATGCTGCCACATCAGACAGAGCCTTGGTATCATGGACAATGAGCATCTCTGTCATCTGACAAGCTACCCTGAAATGAGCCTGTTTTCCAACGCCAGCCGACTGGGATCCTGGGACTCATGTGAGCCATGAGATGCAAAACAAACAAAAATGTGAAGGTGGAAGCAGAGATGATGCCAAAGGGGCAAAGCAGGTAGGTGGTGCTCTCGAGTTGATTAGAGGGTAATCGAGCAGCTTGGACATTATGCGAAGGGGGTGCGCAACCAGAGTTCGAAAAATAGACACACACAAAAAATTGCAAAATCAACAATCATGTCCTGCCACCAGCCTTGGAAGGAGACACAAACCGCACAGGTGACGGCGGCGGCAGCGGTGATGCCAAGGGTGTGAATTGTTTCGACTCTCCAATCGCAACTTCAGCAAGGTCCCGCATCTCTTCGGCCTTTTCGACAATGGGCGGCAGCTCTGAGTCGATACCAGTGCGTGATCCCGGAGCGGCGGGGACTTGGATCCCATGAAAACCGGTGCACGGCGACGCGAGGAAGTTGACACTAGAGCCGGGGTAGTGATCCTCTCCATCTTCATTATCCCCCTCTAGGGGAGACAGCTTTGTTGGCTTCCAAAGGGGCGACAGGTTCCAAACGTCAGCCCCCACCACTTCTGTCTGGACGTCTTGCCCCCTTCAGGCACCGCCCGAATTCTCCGCCACAGCTGGCTCCTTCCCCTTGGGCTCTGCCTCCTGCTTCGCGCTGGGCTCGGCCTCCTGCTTCGCGCTGGGCTCGGCCTCCTGCTTCGCGCTGAGCTCCGCGCTGAGCTCCGCCTCCTGCTTGGCCCTGAGCTCCGCCTCCTGCTTGGCCCTGAGCTCCGCATCTGGAGGTGGGATGAAAGTTGCAGGCATGTCAGGTACCTGGATGATAGGCCCGAGCGGGCGAGGAGTCGTGTCAGTGGGCTTGCCGGTGGCGACATCGATGAGGTCGTCACCTTCAATCACAACCTCGCGGTTGACGATGCGGCGCATGAGATCAGCGAAGGAAGAGCCTGCGAACTTCGCGTTGTCGCTCCTAGCCATGGTGCTGATGATCTGTGCAGCGTATACTTGGAGCTCATGGTCCTCCCTCTTCTTGAGGAGGTACCGATTCTTGGGATGCAGCTGAGACAAGACTTTCGGGTCTTTCTTCTTGCGCGCGTCATCCACCTCATTGGCATGCTTGGTCATGATGGCCTCATGATCGTGGCGGTCCTCAGGTCCATGATCAGCCACCCACTGATCCATCTCTCCCTCAAAGTCCTGGTCGTACGCAGCAAAGGCCGCACTGAGGGCCTCCTCTGTATTGGCAGCCAAGGCAACGTGCTGAGGGTAGTGGCTGAAAGGGACGCCATTTGGGCCGGTCTGAGAAGTGCCTGAGGCAGAGTAACCATGAGGAGCGACAATGTCCTGCTCCGCTGGCTGACGTCTGGCGAGATGCCGGCCACCTTGCACTGCAGGACCGGTGGGTCCAAACCATGGAGGAGCATTGGTGGGCATCATGTACGAAGGGTGTGGAGTGACGTTGCCAACAGGCACCTGCGAGCCCGGAGGGTAGTAATAGCCGCCTTGCTGTGCAAAGCTAGGCTGACCATAGCCAAAGGAGCCGTCGCCTGGAGCCCTGATGGGCAACATGTGCAGAGGGATAGGACCGTAGGGCCCAACGCCCTCATGCGGCATAGGTAGGGCGCTACGAGTCGGCAGGCGCATGCTATCCATTTCATACCTCAACATATTCTCTTCTGTCTTCCGCTTGAACTCATTGGCCCAGGAGGTCTGGGCCGCTTCCAGAGCTGCGCTGGGGCGGTGATGTTCAATTCCGCCACGTCGTGCAGGAATGGGCTGGTTGACATGGTTCTCATGGTCGAACTTGTCTGGGCCAGTGTCCAAGGGGATGTCAACACGGCCACGGTAACTTGTCCTGTACTGCATCCAAAGGAAAGGGTTATGGTTGGGGTTGCGGTCGACTGGCTGTGCAACACGGCCCTGCGTGGCCATCTGAGAAGCGGCGCCATTAGGCTGAGGTGTGGCGCTGGTGAAGTTGGCAAAAGCTGCATCTGCAGAAGCTGTGCTGGTTGTCTCCTGAGGAGTTGAGCGGAAAGACTATACAGATTAGCTTGGTCCTTCTCACAAGTTGTCTTTTGATTAAAACTTACACCAGCGGCAGAGGCCGGAGAGCCTGCGACGCGGTCCTGCTGCAGGGTGCGGTCGCGATCAAGATGTCCGACCAGGCCCTTGGTCGGGGCGGAGGGTCCACAGAGATTGTCGGACATTCTGACAACGGCAAGAATTTGGACTCGGGGATTGGTGAGAGAGGGTTTGTTGTCAAGACAAGTGATGTCCTCCTGTTGCCAATCAAGCCGGTTGTAGGTGCTCACGATGAGCTGTAAGTGCCTGCGGTGTTACTGTGACTTCTCACGATGCACTGTCACTGCTAAGCAGTGTTGTGATGTGTTCCAACAATACGCAGTGAGTGCCGATCACAACCCGGGGGTTAAAGGAGAGAAAGTTGTAACACGGCTTTAGTTGAAGTTTGCAGATGAAGGTTGCACAAAATAAGCCGGTGCAGTTTTGGACCGAAGGAGGGGCAGCTTTAAACGATGGGTATCTATTGCTTGTTCCTGAAAAAACCTTGCTCATTCCGGAACATCAGATGAAAAAAGATAAGAAGTCGGATCTGTATTTGAAAGGAAGGTTTTTAGTTGAAAGTGTGTTTGGTTTGTGATAAGGGCATTTATCCACTGTGTGTGAGAGCAACTTGTGAGGGCACCTAGGGAGAGACCGCCTTTAACCCTGGGATTGGCCGCTGTTAACAGCAGAGCCCATGGATGCTCTGTGTTTCCCAGTTAAGATTCCGGGGGTATTGCTGTCAACATTAAAGACAATTCCAAAAGCTAGCCTAGTAGTATGGGAGTTGATGTTGCAGAAGAAGGAATTTATGTCTATGTGGATAGTTTATGGAGGCAAATACCGAAAGCCAGGAGCCGAGGCAAAGGCAGTCAGTTCCGTCAGCCGGCGTTACCCTACTGCAGTGCATGCAAAGGTGAGGTAGTCTAGTCTACCCCGGGTACTTTGAAATGGCAGGGGGGCAGGTGCTTACATACACACCGCACGGGTGGACCCTCTGATTGACATCGTCTGGTGCTGCACATATGTACTTTGTACCTTTGGAGCTTGGAGAGTTGCTTGGTTTAATGGTCAGGACAGCACGTTGCGAAACCGCCCACCTCACCAGGACGCCCTCCACGAAAACCAACTTATCGTCATCCTCCCCAGCCTTTTGTGCCATTCTAAACCCTCATTGAGATACCCAGAGCCTGCTTGTCTTTATTTCCCACCACCACTTGATCGCTCCTGCCCCGACCGCGTTGTGTCTATCCGCAACCATGGTGTGTATTGCTGCGCCCTCTATGCTTCTAATCTCCGTAGAGTTGTGATTCTGACCATGGCTACCACAGGCGACTCAAGTCATTTCAAACCCCGGTCACGATGACATGATAGTATGTTCCTCCTCATCCTCCAGGTGAACAACCACAGCCTTTGCTGCCGAGCCGAACCTGACCGTCTCGCTTCCTAGCACGATGCCGTCCTTGACTATTACGGACGACGACTTGCGACATGTTCCTCAGACCGCACAATCAAGATCTTTGAAATTGAGGGAGAGTCCCAGCGATTGACAGAGACACTGAAAGGGTTAGTTTGGCACATGGTATCCAATGGGAATGGGAATGATCCGGGCACATTGCTGACAGTTGGCGGACGCGTTGCGCAACAACAGGCATGAAGGTGCAGTCTGGTGTGTGTCTTGGGCCCATCCTAAATACGGCAACATCCTTGCCTCTGCAGGCTATGACGGCAAGGTCTTTATCTGGCGGGAGCAGCAGGGCTCATGGCAGAAGATCTTCGACTTTGCCCTGCACAAGGCCTCGGTCAACATCGTCTCGTGGTCCCCCCATGAGTCCGGCTGCCTCCTGGCCTGCGCCTCCTCCGACGGCAACGTCTCAGTCCTCGAGTTCAAGGACAACAGCTTCGAGCACACCACCTTCCCCGCCCACGGCCTGGGTGTGAACTCCGTGTCCTGGGCACCGGCCACCACCCCCGGCTCCATCGTGTCGAGCGCCCCAGGCCCCGGCGCGACAGGCAACCGGCGCTTTGTCTCGGGAGGCTGTGACAACCTGCTCAAGATCTGGGTATTCGACCCCTCAAACAACAGCTACAAGCCCGAGCGGGAGCCGCTCTCAGGCCACACGGACTGGGTCAGGGACGTGGCATGGAGCCCAACGGTCCTGCAGAAGAGCTATATCGCCAGCGCGTCACAGGACAAGACGGTGCGCATCTGGACGTCGGACCCCGCGAGCCCGGGGCAGTGGAACTCCAAGGTGCTCAACTTTGACGCCCCCGTCTGGCGGGTGAGCTGGTCCCTCAGCGGCAACGTTCTCGCCGTTAGTGGAAGCGACAACAAGGTCACGCTGTGGAAGGAGAACCTTCGGGGCGAGTGGGACATTGTCAAGACTCTCGAGGAGTGAACCGAGGGGGGTTTGCAAGGCGTTGGGGGCACTGGGTGGCTACTGATAAACAAAAAAAGGAGATGGACGAGTCATGATTTCAGCCTGCAAAGCTTCGCGGCCGTGTCTCAATACCACTTTCCCAAGTGAAGCTCAGACTTGATTGTCTATTACTATGAGCGATAACCGATTTCATCTGGTGGAATAATATTCCCAAATTACTTTCAACCGGCCCCCCCCCCCCCCAGAGAAAATGTGATTCAGCAGGATAGCATGGGCGAGTGGATGCTTATGATAGGCTTCTTAGGCCACGGTAAAGAACACCCCACAAACTACCGACAGCCCAACAGCCAGTCCCGCCAGGAAGATGGCCTCGCCACCCGGTCGATTTCTACTCGACCGCGGAGCAACGTTCGGCCTTGTGCTCGACGTCGACGTGACCAGCGTGCCGGTGCCGGAGCTGGTCCCGGTCGCCGTCGCCGTGCCCCCGGTCGCAGACATGTCGGAGCGCTGCAGCACGTAGATCTCGCCCGTCGAGTCCGAGCTCATGAACAGCCTGCCCTCAGCGTCCCACGCGAGGCCGACGGGGCGGAAGCACGAGTCCGGACACTTTGACAGGTCCGCGTTGCTGAGAATGTCCGCTGTGGCGCTGTTGCTGTCGGACGGGGCGACGGGCGCGCCAGTGTTGCTGTCGAACTGGACCCTCGACAGCTTGTAGCCTGCGGGATCCGTGCGGTCCCACGAGCCGTGGAACGTGATGTACGCTGTCGTGCCGTTGCTGTCGAACAGTATGTCCAGAGGGGCTGTGTGAGCCTGGCCATACCGCCCGTCAGTCTCATACAGTGGTTGGTTGGCTATTCGTTCAAGAGGGACTTACTTGGAATGTCAACCTTGGCGGGACATGGTCCTCGGCGCAAGTAGTGTCGTTGAGTGTGTTATTAGGACTAAGGGCAAATTGGCTACCGACTGTCAAATTCCCCTTGTCGGGGAAATTATCAGTGCCCCAGAGGGCGAAACAGCTCGGATAGCCATAGTTACCGCCTTGGTCACCCGTGGATCCGTTCAAAAATCCATGATAGTTCATCTCTTCGCCTGGATTGTCCTGATGGATATCTGTTCCGCTTCTCTCGATCTGATCCGCCGAGTTCTCAACTGGCAATCAGTTAGCAGCGTCTTGCGCAGGGAAACGGACAGATCAAATGGGAGCCCATGCCGCTGTAGATTCCGCCCGTGACTGGATGCTCGGCAACACCGACGCTATTCCTAAGGCCCCAGCCCATCAACCTGCCCTCAGATGGGTAGTTGTAAGGTCTTCCATTAGGCAAAGTGCTAATATCGAAGGCCCGGATCTGTGAGATGCCGGAATCAAGCTGGGCAGCACCAAAGTCCAAGTTTTCACCGCTTCCGCGAGACACCAACAGAGTGTTATTGGCCTTTTGTGACAGTAGCAACGTTCGTGATACGTGCTGAGATCTGATCAGCCACAGATACAAGGAATCGCACATGACTGGCTCACATCGGTGTTGCTCATGTTGGTCACAAGCGTCTCGTTCTTCCCCACGGTGCCAGCAGCTGCATCGTAAGACCAACGATACACGTCGTTCGACGTGGAAGCATACAGGGTCCGTCCATCGGTCGACAGTTGAACAGCATGGTTCAGCTAGATAGACAGACAGACAGACAGATTGATCAGCAACGTAGATTTTCCTATGATCTCCGAAGCGCAGGACACCCACATCCGAGTTCTCAACCACGGTCGTGGTACCGTTGACGACCAGGCACGTGCCGCCGTTGTCCGTGAGGGTCATGCGCACGATGCCCGACCCCTGCTGGACGACGAGAAGTGCACCGTTTTGGTCAAAGGTAATGCTTCGTGGCTTGGTCAAGCCCGTGGCGATGAGCTGTGCCGTCCATCCCGACCCAACGACTGGCGCTCGATACGAGGGAGTGAGGACTGTAGGGCAAGCGCCGGCAGCAGATGTTGTGGATTGTGCGGCACACAAAGCCGCGTTTCCGAGAAAGGCTGCGAGAGCTGCGAACAGACTGACGGGCCTCATCGTAATAGCTGGAAATGTCGATGACGATAAAAATCCGAGGTATGTATTCAATGACCAATCTCAGACTCCGTACCTTTGCGGATCAATTCGATTCGTTCCCGTCAAAGGGGTTGGTTTGACCAGGGTAGCGTCTATCAGCCTCGTCTCAGGCAGCTGGGTAGGTGACGTTCTGGTACAGTGCTGGAAAGGCAAGACACCAGATAATCATGAAGAAGTAGGTACCTAGGGAGCTGTTGAGTACTGGGCAGTCCCGTGGGAAGGAAAAGACCAGGGCTGAATGAGATCTCGCCAGCACGTACCTGCCTTAGTCTGTCCCTATGACAGGATGTCGTGTCGACATGGAAAATGTCTGCCAGTACTTTTCTCCTCCGAGTATTGAGAGTCAAACTCGCGCGTGAGTGTTTAATGCCCAAAGCAGTGACCGCTATCGATCGAGTGAGCAGTGCTTTTGTAAGTTCGCCGAGAAGTCCACACCCCCTCCCAATATATAGATGGACAAGCCAGCTGTAGAAGCGCCCAGCACAAAGCAGCCAGAAAGGATCTAGCCCTTTTCTTGTAGCGTCATACTTGGGAATCCCGGACGCGTATACTTCCCCAGATACTATGGAAGTTGGCGCAGATCTTGAAACCCATGCCAAGTGAGGTTGCCGTCGATCCCAAGCCTACGGTAACACATGGGTGTTCCGAGGCCCTAGCTGCATATATTAATCCCTTCAATTCCATAGACCTCAGTTCCATTTGCCTACAAGATGCCATCGATATGAAAAGAGGAAAAAATATTGTCCCACCAGACCAAAACGAATTCCACGAGCGGTTATCCCACTGCCCAAGCCTCAGGACTTACTAGACTATCTCTTCATACCCGTCTCAATACCAGTGACCAGCTTCGATCGACTAGGCGTGCACCGGCTGCATTCTCCTTGGCCGCGCCGTCCTGTGTCTGCAGGCTAGCCCCCAAGACACCACCACCACTTCGGCCAAGCGGCTCTCCCCAGCTTTGACGGCGAGGCTTGGTAGTTGATGTCATCACCCGACTCGGGACGCATGCTCGACAACCGCATCTGAATATCCCCGCCTGGGAGGTGCACACTCTAGGCGTGAGCTTGCGGACCAAGTTTGAAGCTCACTCCATGACTTGGCTAACCCAGACAGGGCCTCATCGAAAGCCTGGCACTTTGTCCAGCTGCTGTTCACAGGACATGGCTCAAGAAGTTGCAAAGAATAGAATATGGTATCCGTGTTGTGCTCTTGACCATGACAATACAGGAAAGAAAAATGAACAGTTCGCCACTCCCACACAGGCCGTCGAGCCAAATTATATACGTTGGTATCTGAAAGCAAAGACTCGCCTTGCCCCTGCGTAGCCCCCTCTTCTGCTACTATCCCACAAAGGATCAGACGCTTCATGCTCTTTTGAGCGTTCACGTCACAGCCTGGACCTCATCGCAGGCCGATGACACTCATCTCCAGCGTCCACACTCGTCGGATCCACACCTTGAGTTTTCCTTGCACACCCTCGACATTATCGAGCTCCACGCCCTCCCACCAACATCTCCTGGCCGGCTTCCGCCAGAATAGCAACAGCTTCTGCGCCATGCCCACGGCATTGTTGCCCATTTCATTACCACGGATGTCACTGCGAAGCCTTGCCAGAGCCAGACTGCAGACAACGGCCTTATTAGGCTCGCCTGCGCGGTGTCCCCATTGGTCATCGTGATTAAAACCACTGTGTCGCCATGTTAGTGAGAGAGCGCTGCCTGAAGGCGTTTGGGGGGGGGGGGGGGCGCTTTTCAGCATCGGCTGGGACTACTGCACATACCCAGCTGTCAACATCTCAATCAGGTGTGCCTCTGTAGTTCCGGGCTCGTCGCTTCGCTTCAGCCCGGAGAAGATACCGTCTTGCTTCAAGAGAGCCCTGGCTGCAGCCCTCTTCACTTCGATCATCTCCGGTTGCTGGATATCTGCCTTGGGCGGGATGACATAGAAATCGAGGTCTTCACGTAGTACTATGATGCCTGCCCTCTTCGACGAGTCATCACGCCCTGCGCCGCCCAAAGGCTCGATAGGCATCGCGTCGCCATCTTGAGATGGCGGTGGTGACGACTCAGACGGAATCGACGAGGCTACCCTGCGGAAAAATTCGAGCATGTATTGTAGAGATTCCGGATCATACTGCAAGTGATGAGTGCGTCAGTTTCTAGAGGTCATCACGACAGGGGCAAATGCAACCAACATCAACTTGAATGGCGTCGCCGTCGGTCGAGCCGCCCATGTGGCCTTCGGGAAAGAGGCCGTTGGGGAAGAGGGATAGCAGCACAAACTCGGGAAGCGTCAGAAGCTCATCCCGAGAAAGAACAAACCGCGTGCCCCTGACAGTGCGTGTTAGTCTTGACATCCTCCCATGCCTGAAAACTGCGGGGAGGGGGGGGGGGGCTCGACGTACCTCAGGTCCATGGTGATAGTCTCATCGGCGCCGACATCTTCGTTTGGCATGTCAGCAATGCTTCTTTCAGCGAGCTAGTTCGACATGTCTTACCTCCGATAGTGTTGATGGGCGGTCCGCCCTGTTGTACCTGAGTAATAATACTCGAGGCTCCTCCTGCGGCAGCCATTAGGTATGTAAAGGACTGAAGGGGACTATAACCCTCCGAATAGGCTGGTGGTGGTTCCGCGTCTTCGTCCTTGGGGCGCGAGCTGCTCTCGCCCTTGGTGTCCTGGGGAAGGGCGCGTTTGGTCTCGGCGAGGGTGTCTTGGTAGGTGTTCGGCGCTTCCGAGGAGCTCGATGCAGCCGGCGGCTCGTAGGCTGGGGCAGGGGGCTTGTCGCGTTGGGCGGGTTCTGTGTCGTAGGGGTCGGAAGGAGCTACGCCAGAGCCAGAGGGATCGTCGGGTTCGAGCACAGAAGCAGGGCTGCGTTGGTCCGGCGGCGGAAAGCTGGCAAAGAGAGAGGAGAAAGGCGGAGGTGCGGTCCGGTGAGAAACGAGCGACGTAGCAGTCGGGCGGGAAGCCTCTGAGGCAGGGTACTGAGGCGGCGGAGGCTGCTGTCTTGCCCCTGGACGCTGGGTGGAGCGGACGAGGCTGTCGGCGGCGGCGGCAACTTTTGGTGGTGGTGGTGGTGCTGCTGCTGCTGCCGGGTCGCAGAGGCTCTCCTGGCTGTCCCTGGCTGTGGGATTGTCAGGTCCTAGCAGGGCTTCGTCGACGACTCGTCTCGAATGGCTTGACCCAGAAGACACGGAACGTCCCCGACTGGGTTCCTGTGGTGCTGACAATTTGACTGTTGTGGAGACGGTACTGGGCTCCGTCTTGTGATGTTGATATGGGGGTATTGGCAGCTTCGTCGGCGGCGGCGGCTAGAGCATCACTCGGTGCAAGGTACAAGTAAGTCTACCTCAGGAGGTGATTGATTGACGGGCTGGCCGTTCGGCTCGTGGGGGGGGGGGGCTGTCGAGGGGTGGATGATGGAGGATGCAGGACGGATGATGCAGCACCAGGCACGGCGTGGTACAGAACGCGACATACAACCTTTGGAATACACGATCAAACGAAAACGACTAGACGCATTGGACAGAGGTTACTGACTTGGGGCAGATTGAAGACTGGTGTATTCGAATTGCGCTTAGGTCGGATCGAAATGAACAAGAGATGAAGGTCCAAAGTTGCAGTAAGCGAGCACCAAAACGGGCAAGACGCTCCAGCTCTGTGCCACGGCCCTGGAGAAGACGACCAGCTGCCCCTGGCGGTCCCGGAGAGGGGTCCCCCGGCCCAGTTAACCACCTACTGTCAGACTAGGTACAAAGGTACAGGCCATGTGAACCACCTATCTAGGTACCTAGGTACTTAAGTACCTAGCCACTGTGACACGTGACGTGACCGAGAGCACATATAGCTACAGTTCTCTGAAGTTTTTAAGCATTTGGACTAAAACAGCCAAGAAAAGCAAGACACTATGAAGCCCCTGCACAGGATTGCACTTTCTTGCTGCCATTCAATGCTGACATATGTACACACTGATGTCCCAGAGATCTACGCGGCCTGCAGGTAAACAGTGATCATTCAGGGGCCGGGCCACCAACAACCTGCGCCAATCCTGCAAGACGCCAATGTTGTAGCCCAACGGCTTTCAGCCGTGTCACAAGAACCTGACTAGGAGGCCGTAACTCTGAAAGCAGGACCGCCAGCTGTATAGAAAAACAGACGGCGAAGATGGTTTCATTCAACCATGTGGGGCTGCCTAGCTTTCCTCGTCGCTGCTATCGCCAAAGATGGCCTTGAACACTTCCTCGCCGGCCTTCGTGCCCTCCAGAGCCTCATTCCTACTGCTGTCTACCAAGACCTCCTGCTTCAGGGACCCAGCCGGTGACCCTTGATCCTTCGGCGCAGTCGCGGAGTCGTTGACCAAGACATCTTGAATCATCCCGCGTGCGGGTGTTGGTCCAGATGGTCTGGGTGCCTCCGTGGTGTCCGCATCTGCGTCGGCTTGAACGTGTGCTGGTGGCTTGACATTGAATCTTTTGCACAGCAGCCGGGTCGGATAGAAATCACAGGTTGATCGCGTCATGTGTCCAAACATGCCCATCTTAGCCGCCGCCTCAGCTGGATCCTCGGGCTTGGACGGGGCCTTGGAGAGCAGGTCAGCATCTCCAGCCTTCCCGTCGGTGCCGCTTGCTAGGTTGGAAGTCGACGAAGTTGTGAACCTCGAGGCCATCGACCCGGTCATGGGCCGAAATATTCTGGCAACGTTGTAGAACTCATGGAGTTCCTGTATCCACTCGTTGTTGGTCATCTTGGCCGGTTTGCTGGGCGGCTCGCTCCTCAGACCAGCTTGCAGCTCGAGATAGCCCCTATAACGAGATCGCTTTTCATCGTTGTCTCCGTAAGGCCCGCCACCCGCGGCACCCCTTGCCATGGCACCCAGAGCACTCTGCTTATCCAGAATTGGGATTTGCTCCAACAGATGGCGGCGCTTCTCCTCCTCCGATAGTGCGTAGCCTTCTGGAATCTCTCCTTTGGCTACCGGCAGGTCTGCCTTCCCCGTCGCAGCTGCTAGGCGGTCTCTGGCAGAGACTGATAGAAAGTCGAAGACAGACTTTCCCGGCAGCTGCTTCTCTCCAAGTATAGCAGCTCGGCTCAAGTGGTCCAGCTTCGAGGCTTTTGCAGCATCTGCTGTGGACTTGTATTCCGAAGCGTTGCGGCTGGCCTCGGGCCTCTTGTTCGACTTCCAATCTGCTGGTATCTCTGGAGGTGGATACTTCCCGTCGGCGTTGATCATAGATATGAGAGAGTCTAGCACTTGACCTAGAACAAACCCTTTTAAGGGTGGTCGGCCATCGTGACATTTCCGCACGTCGCTGAAGGCCGCTTTCACCGCAGCCTTCCGTTTCGGCACGAAAACTGGCTTGGATCTAAGCGCCGGGTTCGTCGGGGTAGAATTCGCGTCCTTTTTCTTCTTGTTGTTCTTGTTGCCGCCAAGGGTCCTGTTGTACGATATTCGCGGGCCCATCTCGTATGGATCGTCGTCGTCAGAGCCAGTGTCGTTCAGTACGCCAATGCCGATGCCTCCGCGGGCTTTAACGTCCTTGTTCTTGGGGCCTCTGGGGTTGAAGAGCTTAGTCCGACCAGGGCTGAAGCCTTGCTCATCTGCATCTTCGTCATCCGACTGTGCAGGCTGTCCCAATCTCGATGATGCAAGAGGTGTGAGCCGTGATTCTCCATCATGTCCAAGCCCCTTGCGATCGGTCTTGCGGACAAATTCTATCATCGGAGCGTTCTCCGGGGCAAACAGGTACGTGTCACCTATGCCATCCGACCCCGGATTTATCGCCATACCAAGCTCTGCTTTCCTGCGGATTTTGGGGCCAACGCCTTGGCCCTCTTTCCAGCCCATTCTCTTGAGCAATTTCGTGCCCATAGTCTCGCCCTGCACGTGGAATAGACCAGCCAGCCCCCCTGAACGGGCGGGGTCGGCGTCTGTTGCGCCCAGGCCAGCAAAGGCGTGTGAAGTCTGTAGCTTCTCGGCTTCCTGGGCGTCAGCGAGATCCTCGTCGTCCATGAAGTCCTCGGGTCGTTGGCTGGTGGCGGACTTGTCATCCTTGCGGCGGCTGGACCGCGACGAGACAAAAGCCGAAGGAGTCCATCCCTCCTTGGATCCTACGGTGTTGAAGTAGCTACAGGGCGCGCGAAGGTCAGTAATGCGATTCGGAGACTGTAGCTGGGAACAAGGCAGAAGGTGGTAGCTTACCCGGCGCTCCAGCCACCAGTAAAAGCCCCATGCAGGCGTTTCCTGCCCCTCTCGTCCCTCACCTCCTGCTTCCAGACAGGGACGTAGGAGCCATCGTCACGAACTTCAGGGTCCAAGGGTGGGAGTGGGGTCCCGTACGCGACGAAGGGGGATTGGGATTTCTGGAGATCGGCCTCGTATTGTGCGCGAGTCCGCTTGTAGGACATGTGGAGAGCCTTATGGGAGCTCGCGGAGGAAACTAAAAGAGACCGCCAAAAACAGTGGCAAGAGTGTAGGCCCGGTCTGGGTAAGAGATGGTGGGTGCGCAGTCGAAGTTGACGGTAGGCTACCTCGGGGTCGATATGTTGGGGTCTGTTGAAGTTCAATGTCAGGCCTGCATACGCACGTATCGTCTAGACTATCCAACTGTCTCTGCAGACCCCGGTCGGCACGTAAGATCCCAAGCTAAGGTAAGGTGTGGGGCC
The DNA here is from genome assembly GCA_023242295.1 of Diaporthe ilicicola. Classification (NCBI taxonomy): domain Eukaryota; kingdom Fungi; phylum Ascomycota; class Sordariomycetes; order Diaporthales; family Diaporthaceae; genus Diaporthe; species Diaporthe ilicicola. The sequence goes on along the minus strand of JALPVH010000131.1, from coordinate 81,450 downwards.
TGAGATGTGACTGGGGTTTGAGGTCTAGCCCATCAACTTCCTGCCGCGCGCCTGCGTGTTTGCCAATGTCTGTGTGTCAGTGACATGTATCAACAGTCTATCTGCATAACTTACCGAGTATGGTAGAACCTCGACCTCTGCCTGTCAATTTCCCTTTCCCCGCGTGAGGCTGATCAACCGCCCAGTCAGCAGCCGACCTGCCGACCTGCCGACCGGGCCTGTCTGCCATCTCCCACACTCACGCAGTCACAGTATAGCCCAGCCCAACTAGACCAAGCTCAGCACATCGGGTTCATCCGAAAAATATGGAAACATGCGTACAATAAGGCAAGTTCCCATGCACCATGAATAGCCGTCCCCTTCCATCCTCCTCGTCGTCTCAAGAGCAAACAGAGCATGGAGGTTCTGGCCTCAGTAATGCCTGCCGAACGAAGCCACTTCCAATACATGTGCACAAGATGTGTCTTGGTTAGGTTTCAATTGCTGGTCGTGCTGTGTACCCACAGTCAAGATCCGTCCCAGTAGTGCATGCTCTATTGTAAAAATCGAGGGACGATCGTGGGAGACGATGTTGCAGCGTCAGCCTTTGCGGCAGGGAGGAACCTGGGGCTTGCCTAATGAGCACGCGTCAACCCATACGGAGTAGTCTGCTCATAGTACCGCACACCACGCAGTGCACATACGAACAGCCAGCCTCAACAAGGCCGTTTTCTATAACAAAACGGTGATAAGAACCGAACTACCCAGGCCCCGCTGTGATGGAATGGCTTCGGACATCTGGATTGAGTCGAGCATCGATGACCCCAGCCATCGCGTCGTATCGCATCTCAATGCAATCGCGAGCCAAAAAAAAACCGGCCAACTATCACGGTATCCAGCATCCAGGGCTTTACCATCGCACTGCCAGTTGGCATGGAGTAGATAGTGGGTACAGGAACAACAGGCAGAGGACAGAGCAGAACAGAGTACGTAGAGCATGAGGGTTGGGACAAGCGACCACTACAAGGTCCCGCTTAACTTTCTTTTACTGCGTACCCGTACCCGTGCCGTGCCTCCCCCAACCTAGAACCGGATCCCCTCCACCGTTGTCCCGTCCCAGTCCGTTAATAACAAGCTCCCGCTTCTCTGCCCCTTACGCCCGCTGCTCTCGCCTGCACCGACTCATTTGCTTGCTGCATACGCAGTACCCCGGACAACTACGGTAACAGAACCTTACCCTGTTGTGCCTGGTCGATCCGCCGGATACAATCCATTGCTCTGCAAGGACCTAGGACCTAGACTCCCTGGACCACGGTGCCTCTTGTGCGGCACGAGTAGGCGAGCACCGTGACATTGACAGCAACCAAGCGACAGGACGGCGACAGCGACCGCGTCGCAACACACTCACCAAGCTTTTCTTGCTTGTGCTGCCCACATCCGCATCCACAATCCCAGGTACTGGCACTGGCAAACCGGCACAGTGACACTGGCTTGTCCATGGTGAAGACTGCCTGCCCATTACAGAGTCACTGCGCTATCCCAGGATAGGTCCCGGTCCCTGTAGTCTACAGAGCTTGCTCTCCTGTCAGTCGCCAAGTTTCCCCATCGTCGGCAACCCAGCCCGTTCATGTACGGCTCCCCTTAACAAATGACAGCAGCAATTTCGCCCGGCTCCAAGGCTCCTCTCCCTGATCCACAAGGGCCTCAACTCGACCCTAACCGCCACGCCTACGCCCATCCAGAAGACCCTTCATCTCCATCTACCAAGCAGTCCACCACAGCATCCACCTCCCACTCCCAATTCAACCATTCTCGCCACGGTGCCTCCGTGCCTGTACCTGTCCCTGCTCTTGCTCCTGCCGCTGCTACTGTTGCTGCTGGTGCTGCCGCCCCCCAGGAGGCCCAGGCCCAGAATCACGCTTCTTCTGCTGCCACTCCCAATCGCGCCTCCTCGGCCTCCCACTCCCACCCGCACTCGAGCAGCAACCGCAGCCGGCACAGAGAAACAGCAGTCCTGCCCAACCCACAGCACGAGCATGAGCGGACAGGCCTAGCCCACCAACACCCGAGAACCACCAGCAGAGAGAGGGACAGAGCCCCCTCCGTCTCCAGGGCCGACCCGTCATCCTCTCGTCCGCACCCGCATCCTCGCGTCAGCCAGCCGTCCTCTCACCCCCCACAACCACGCCCTGCAGCCATGGCCACCACTGTTGCACACAACACCGGCCCTGCGGCCGTCCCGTCCTCCGCTGACTCTCGGTCCTCTGGCCAGCCAAAGGCCAGGTCTCGGACGACGATACCGACACAATCGGGGAAATGGATCCTGGGCAAGACAATTGGGGCTGGCAGTATGGGCAAGGTCAAGTTGGCCAAGAAGGAGGAGAGCAACGAGCAGGCAAGTGTATAATGACGCGCCGTACACCCATCCTTGAGGCTTGCTAACATTGCTGCCCACCTCCAGGTCGCGTGCAAGATCATCCCCAGGGGTATAACCGACGACGGACACCACAGCAGAGCAGACAAGGAGCGTAACGAGCAGGGCAAGGAGATCCGGACCGCACGAGAGGCTGCCATCGTCACCCTGCTCAACCACCCCTATGTGTGCGGCCTGCGCGACGTCGTCAGGACCAATTACCACTGGTACATGCTCTTCGAATATGTCAACGGCGGTCAGATGCTCGACTACATCATCTCCCACGGGAAGCTCAAGGAGAAACAGGCCCGCAAGTTCAGCCGTCAGATTGCTAGTGCACTCGACTACTGCCATCGGAACAGCATCGTCCACCGCGACCTTAAGATTGAGAACATTCTCATTAGCAAGACCGGGGATATCAAGATCATTGATTTTGGCTTGAGCAACCTGTTCGCACCGCGCGGGCACCTCAAGACTTTCTGTGGTAGTTTGTATTTCGCTGCGCCCGAGCTTCTCCAGGCCAGGGCCTACACAGGCCCCGAAGTCGATGTATGGAGTTTTGGTATCGTTTTGTACGTTCTTGTCTGCGGGAAGGTTCCCTTCGACGATCAGAGCATGCCTGCCCTTCATGCGAAGATCAAGAAGGGCCTCGTGGACTATCCAAACTGGCTATCAAGCGGTAAGATCCTACCCCCCCCCCCACAACACCAGATCCTAAGTGAGAATGCCCGGCTAATATCGTTCCGTATCTACAGAATGTAAGAACTTGCTTTCCCGGATGCTGGTCACGGACCCAAAACAACGAGCTACCATGGCTGAGGTCATGGCGCATCCTTGGGTGAACAAGGGCTACAGCAGTCCGCCTGACAACTTCCTGCCTCGTCGTGAACCCCTCACCCTGCCACTGGATCCAGAGGTCATCAACGCAATGACTGGTTTCAATTTTGGACCACCCGAGGTCATCAAGGCCCAGCTGACACGTTTGATTGAGTCGGAGGAATACCAACGCGGTGTCCGCCTTTATCAACAAGAGAAAGATCTGCCGCAGCCGTCTAAGGATGGAGACAAGAAAAGAGGCATGTTTGACTTCTACAAGCGGCGCAACTCTATCACCAGCAGGGACACGTTGACCGCTCCGAGCAGCGAAGCTCTCGCACTCGGAAATGACCCTCTCAATGCCTTTAGCCCGCTGCTCTCCATCTACTACTTGGTCAAGGAGAAGCAGGACCGAGAGAGGGTTGACGTCGTGCCAACTATGGCAACGCAGCAACCTCCAGCTCAGAGGGAAAAGGATCCTGTTCCTGAGATAGCGCCGCCACAGGAGGCTCACACCAACGCGTCGGCATACGAGATGCCGGGTGAAAAGGCGACTGGCGGAAGATCAAGACCTAGAGCGCGAACGCATGGGGAAGACGACGTGCCTGACAAGGCGCTCCTGTCGCCAAAAGCGGCTCTAAGCCCAGATGCGCAGACACCAGCGGACAGGCCGGAGAAGAAGGAGAGCGCCGCAGCTGGCATCCTTAGGAGATTCTCCACGAGGAGACGACCGAGAGACGCAGAAAGGCCGGAGAAGGACCGGTCACACCCTCCACAAGTTCACGTTCATTCTCCATCGGAACAACCACCTGTACCGGGCATACCACCTCGGAAGTCCTTCAGCATCAGGCGTTCGAGGCGCGACAAGGAAGACGGTTCGAGCTCGCGACTGCGCTCGGGCAGCAGCCAGCCTCAACACAGTGAATTGCTGAGCCCGCCGCTCTCTGCCGGTGCCAATACGCATGGCCAGAAGAAGGTCCTTGGGCGGTCGACCAGCGTCAACTCCGCAGAATTCCGAAGAAGACGGGCCATGGCGTCGCACGGATCAACGACAGACACGGAGGGCAAGGATCCGCCACCCACGAGTGGCTCGGACCAGTCTACGGAGAGGCCAAAACCGCAGGCTGATAGCAGAGGAACAGCGGCTTCGCGGTCTGTCTCCATGAGGGCCAAGTCCCTGGGCCATGCGAGACGTGAGAGCATCCAAGCCCGCCGAGCCCGCCGTGAGGAACAGCGAGAGCTGAACGTGCCGGAAGAGACGGACGCGGAACTCGGTGACCAAAGCGGTCTGTCCAACGATGAACGCCACGATAACCCAAGCCTCGCAAAGCCTGTCTTCTTGAAGGGTCTCTTTAGCGTCAGCACAACCTCGACACGGCCTGTGCCCGAAATCCGAGCAGACATCAAACGGGTGCTCAAACAGTTGGGCGTGGACTACAACGAGATCCGGGGCGGATTCCGTTGTATTCATTCACCCAGTATTGACTTGAAGAAGGTCGATCCTCCCAACAGCCCGAACCAACTTCCCGGCCACAGGAGACGCTTTAGTTTTGGTCTCCGGGGCGAGCGAGCAGATGACGTGCGCGACGTGCTGGAAGGGACACAGCCCAACACGCCACGGACTCCGGGCAGGGCCCGTGAAGATCGAAGCAGCAGCAACTCAGATGTTTCGGACATTGACAATTCGCGCGACACTGGAGGCCCGTCGAGAGCTCCTCCGGGAGAGACGACAACTCGGGTGCAGGACGATCTGGGCGGGAACATGGTTCTCGAATTCGAGGTTTTCATCGTCAAAGTGCCAATGATCAGCTTGCATGGCATCCAGTTCAAACGCATGACTGGCAACACGTGGCAATTCAAGAACATGGCAGATCAAATATTGAGGGAACTCCGGCTATGAGCAAAGGCGGCAATAGGCCGCTGAGATAGGGTAATGCGCCGCAAGTACTGTAGTGAGGCGGGAATCAGCAGCGAGGGCAGCTTTATGACGAACCAGCAAACGCAATGGCTTATAGAAAGAAGGGAAGCGGCACGATTGGCAACGACTCATGCATTCGGCATCACTCGCTCGGGATATTCTCCTTTCTTTTCCCTTTCTTCTCCCACCGGGCTCGATAATGGCTCGGCGGACATTCGACTTCAGATACATAAGAAATTCCTCTTCTTGAGCGCCGCCGGGCATTAAGAAGGGGTGGTGGAAACAAGAGAGCAGTAGCAGCACAGTACCGGCAGTGCTTGCGCATGAGCATGGGGTAGTTTTAATAGGCATCTCTCGAGACGACAGTAGAAGGATCACTAATGCAATTCAGAGTGGCGATGCATGTACACATCTTGGATCATGTTTTTTTTGCCTCAAACACTTGCTTAGCTTAGCATTGAGTAAAAAAAACTCAGTAGTGAGCCACACAGCTCCGCGCATTGTTCCAAAAATACGGAATTAATATGTAATGGGGTAATCTCTGTTTTCTCTTGAACTGTTGTTGTTCTTCGTGTTTCGAATATATATTTGAATCCTTGGGAAACTGTCCCGTCTCCGTATACTGAATGCCAGCAAACGACGCTTCCATGAGGCCTCCAAGCCATGTGCGGTCATGCAACATTTCAACTTCGGCTGGGTAGTTAGGTCACAAACGGACGTGCTGTAATCAATCATGTGCCACTTTTGTTTACGAGGACGTTGGGAGCACCCAACGCGAGGAAAGCCTGGGCATCCAGCTTGGGAGCTCTTTTCCAGGGCATACATACTCTAGTCCAGCGGGTCCTCTCGCTGTGCCTCGTCCCAACGGTACTTATCTCTGAGTTGCCGGCGGTGGTCCTGGACAGAACCGGTCGTCGCGCAATGTCCCGGTTGCGAGGCATGGAGTTGGACCGCCCACAGCGTCAACGGCATGGGCGTCAGGTGTGGACAGATTCCAACCCGGCCGAGCAAGTACCTGGAATCCTCGCCGTGGATCGGCTTGGCCAACATCTGCGGGTGTAGCCGAACCAGGTTTCGGAACGCCCCTGGTGTCACCTTTTCAAGCCTCTCACTCGCACTGCAGCCAGCATATCTCTGTTGGTTGACTATCTTCTGCTCCGGGTATTTGTCAAAGCAATAGCGGGCCTGGTGGCCGTTCTGACCACAGTGGGTACACGAAAAGCCTCTTGCTGGCCTCATCTTCTTCCTCCCTTGTCTTTGGACCTTCAAATGGGGTTTGGAAAGTGGTGGTGATGGTGGTGGTGGTGGTGGTGGTGGTGGTGGTGGTGTTGGTAGTGTCGGTACCACTCTCTTACATACTTCAACAGCCATTCCGTAATTTGGTGGGGATTCTGCCTTTGTGGGGAGAGCTGGGCGTTTCATCGTGGCATCCCCAGACTCCGGGGAGCGTTGATAAGAGGGATGATGGAGAAGCCGGATGTTATCCTGGGACGCGGGCTGTAGGGCCAGACCATTTGTCCCAGCCATCGCCTCAACTGGGTCCATGGCTATGTCGCAACTCACAGGTCTGGGAGCTTCGATCGAGAGGACGACGCGCAGGTCCTCGATTTCCTCCAGATTCTGCAGTGCTGCGCGCTTGTTGTATTGAGGCTGCCCTTTGTGCGGGCAATATCTGTACCACGGCTCGTCGAACGTGAGCACCTTCAACGGCATCACCACCCCAACATCCTGGGAATGGCGAGGCGCCACCTTCGCGAACAACCACCTGGACAGTGACGCCACTCTATCAGCGATCTCGTTCCCTGGTAGGCCGGAGTGGGCGGGGACCCAGTGGAATTCGACCCAGGCCCCGAGCCTGCGCAATTCGTAGTATTGCTCGAGGATCCTTATGCCGATCGAGGCAATCAGGCTGTTCTCTAAGCAGTTGTAATCACCTAGGCGGATGACTTCCCACCTCCGAAGAGCGTCAGAGAGCCGTATCAGGCAACTGAGGTCATCCACATCAGCTTCCAACGCGCGTGTCCCCTGGGCGACCTTCCTGATTGTTGTGGCCAGCGCGATGGCCTTCTCAAGCCACTCCAATGATTGAGCGCTATCGCTGCAGATGTAAATCGTGTCCTTCCCAAGTATGCCTGCTTTCTTTTCTTGCACTGCCCTCTGAAGGGCCATGAGAATCGCTAGAAACTCGAGCCGACCACTACACGAAACACCGCTGGTGTACGCAGAATGTACTGTCCACTGTTGATCAAGCTTTTGAGCCACTGCGATTCCTCCGTGGTGCTGAAGCGTGCGTCCTTTGCTTGGTATTGGCATGTGAGAGGCGTCTGTCCAGAATGCGGGCTTATTGTCCAGTGTGCTTTGGGCAAAGTCAAAGGCGCGTTCCGTGTCCCGTCTGAACACGATACCACTGGGTGCGAGGACTTTGGCTTGTGGGACTAGATCCGACCAGACAAATGAGCTGTAGACGGTAAGAGGTGGAAGTGGGATGTTCGCATCAGGAATGATCGCCTCCTTCCCTGACGGAATTTCCATCTGAGTTTCGCTTGGGGTGGCATCCTCCTCGGCCCTCCGTTGGGACATTTCGTCTGAAGTTTGCTCCAAGCACACGCCATTGGATGCCTCGAGTTGTGGGCGGTCAATCGCGGTATGTTTATTGGCAATGACATCCTCCTCGCACCCCTCCCGCGAAGATACTTGTTCTGAAGTCTCCTCCAGACTCACATCATTGGTTACCTCGAGATGATCGTATTCTGGTCGGTCGATGGAGGTTTGTTTGTTGTTGGTAACATTATCCTTCTCGAATATGTCCTCCGGAAGGGTCCCCTGGGACGACGTAAAGCTCTTTCCTCCTAATGAATGTGAGGTTCCTGGTCGGTCAATCAAGCTATACTCGTTGTCGGCAATGGTATCTTTGTCGAGTGGGTCCTCCGCGAGGCTGCCCTCGGACGATGTAAAGCTTTTTCCTTCCAATGAATGTGAGCTGTCCGGTCGTGTGTCGCCATGCAACCTTCTCCGTTTTGATCTCCATTGTCGAATTCCACGACCAATTCTTCTCAGCTTGCTGTTTTTCTTGGTGCTTTTGCAAGACGTTTGGGTTTTGGCGTCGTCCTCGATGCTGTGGGCCGAAGCGGAATCGTTTAAGAAACCATGATCTTTGGTTGATGAGATGCGAATAGTGGCATGTTTGAGGAAGGCTCTGAGCCTTCCCCTAGACTGTGTGGCGTCCATTATGATATCATCGGTTGCGGATATGACTTTGACTCAGGGTAGACGTGTTGGTGTCTGAGCAGGTTCATGCTGCGGGCATGGAAACAATTCGTGCTCATGGGTCCTAGAGATGGGCGATGAGTGGTTGTGAAAATGAGTGAGTATATTTTATTCTGGCTGGCGCGAATATTGGGATGGAAAGTTGGTTGTTTGATTGAGTGATATCAGAAAGAGGGTCGATCAGCGGTGTAAAGCTGGGGAACTGAAGGCTTTAAACCGGCAGGCCTTCAAAGTATCCATTCGGCTAACCGGGTGGTCGAACCCGTGCTGAATAGGCCCCAATATTTGCAAGACAAGGGCGATTAGCCACGGAACTTATCATTGTGGTGGTGTCTAGTCCGTTCTTTTAGAAGTTGGAGGGTAAAACGCGGGCGCGAACCTCAAAATTGGAAAGAATTGGGAGCTCCCTGAGCAAATTGCTCTCCGTCCCCTCCTCGTTCCAGCACGAACGATTTCCAGACCTAGTTTCAATATCAGGACGCGCCTTAACGCCGGTAATTTGCGCTTAACCTAAGCTGCAGTACCTGGATGGATGAAGACCATGAAGCCTACAAGGCATAGACGTACCTAGTCGCTGGGGGCGAACAGGTACAGGACTGGGCTTCTTCGTCCGCCGACACTGTGGGCAACCGAGAGAAGCCTTTTGCTGTAGACCTGTGTCGCAGACAGCGAATCACACAGTCAAGCTGCTTGTGCCTGGAGACTATGGAGCAGCGCCAAGTCGGAGAATGGACAGCGAAGAGGGTAATGGTCAGCAAAGCAAAATCGACACGCGACAGGTACCGAGTGAGGCTGCGCAAGGATCCATCCTCGATGCAAAAATGCCTCAGACCTGACCTGCACATGCAGGTACGGCCGATGTAAGGAGGAAAGAGCGCATCAAGTTTCTGGCAAGGCCGGCCCTGGCCGGGCTCGCCCTTGAACACGACGGTCATTGCTCATCGCTTCTCAGGACCATGACAACGATGACACCCCGACCGTGGCCGACCGTGGCCGACCGTGCTAGTCGCCCACGGCAGCTACCAACTCGCGAGGCATGCACTAGCAAGCCCGGTATTGCTGTCGATAGCCTCGAATAATCCCGCGAGCACTGGAAGATTGTCAACCGGGCTGTGCCACCCTGGCTGCGGCAGAAGATCCCGGAAACGGCCGCGTGGGGAGGTGGTAGAGGTAGAAGCCGTGTCTGTAGTGGCGCGAAAGGTTCCGACAAGAGCAATTGAGTTTTGCCGTGATCCATTTGTTCGGTGGGGTGGTGGCCACGGACGCCGGGCTGAAGACCCGCCAGGAAGTCGAGGCAGCTGGGGCGGTCTTGCGGGTGGACCCAGACGGATCACCTACGTGGCCTCGTTCTAGCTACCAGTCGGTCCGTTCGTCTGTGTCTAGGGACTGGCGGCCGAGAATCCGGCAGTCCGTGGGCACGCAAGGTATGCGGCGTACTGAGTAGCCGTGAAGGGGCGTGTGGCCTCTGATGAGTGGCTCTCGATGCCGAGTGGCGAGAGTGGGTACGCGACAGGCTGGTGAGGAGCGACTCAGGCACGCGCAACACGTACAGATGTGCCATACCCTTTATCGGCATCCCGAGGGACGAGTAGACTGGTAGTGGAGGCACGCGAACAAGTGTTCCTTTCAGGTGGCCGGGGAGATATACGCACAGGGAGACACGCACAGCTGACATGGACGCAGCAGATGTTCAGGTGTGCGACGAAAAAGAGCGGCGCCGACATGGAGGCGAGGCGAGGCTGCCATCATTGGTTTCTTGCCCTTCCGTTTATGAGTAGGTACCTAGGTAAATATGTTAGGAGAAATGCTAGGCACGCACAGGCGAGCCATAAGGTAAGTACCCATGTAGCGGGTGAATATGGATCGCGAATTGACCTCCCTGTTGCTATGTTAGACGTTGTGTGTGAGGTGAGCAGTCACGAGGTACAGCATAGATATCTCCAGTAATACTCAAACTAACTCTAGACTTGATTACACGCATCGAGAACCACCAATTCATAGGCTAGTCTACCTAGGTAGGTACGGAGTACCACGCTGTCTGTCCACCAAACGGGTAGTCTACTTAAGTACGTAGCATCGCAGACTAGCTTCAGCCGGCGGCACTCACTTGCCTGTAACGCACAGGCCACCTTGCTCCCCACCGCCGCAGCGATCTGGACCTTGGCTGAAGCTTTGCCTCGCTCGCTCCCTTCGAGGGCTCTTGTCAACAACCTCGACCCGCCCAAGCCAAACCCTGGAATCCCTTCTGTCTGTGCCCAAAAGCCTCCATCGCATCGCCTCCCTTCCTCACGCGCACACAAGCACCCCGTTCTCCATCCTGTCTTTAGTGGTTCCTTGATCCACACCTGCCTCTCGCGAGCCGCACTGCCCGGTGCGACAACGCCCCTCCTCCTGCTCTTTTCCCACCACACAATATTCTGCTATCGAGTATCGACATCCGCCACACTCCATCGCCCTCGTTCAGAACAGCACGGCGTCGCGGGGCGCGACGACGCAACACCACACAGAGTCAAGATGATGCCCAACCACCCCATGTATCCGGCCCACCAGCACTTTCCGCAGGAAGCCCACTGGATGCACCCAGCCCAGGCCCAGTCTCACCACCAGCAAGCTCAGGCTCAAGCTCAACATCACGCTGCTGCCGCCGCCGCCGGGCTCGCCCAGCAGGCCCACTACAACCGCATCAACTCGTCCTCAAACCACTCCAATGCCCTGCCCGTCCACCAGGAAGCCGCCGCAGACAACCCCAACATGTCCGAGGACAACCGTCGCACCATGCAGTACATTGCCGACCTGCTCAACGAGAACTCTCGCGAGCAGGCCCTTCTGGAGCTGAGTAAGAAGCGGGAACAGGTCCCAGAGCTCGCGCTGATATTGTGGCACTCCTTTGGCGTCATGACCTCCCTCGTCCAGGAGATCATCTCCGTCTACACCCTCCTCAACCCCTCCCAGCTCACCGCCGCTGCTAGCAACAGGGTCTGCAATGCTCTGGCCCTGCTGCAGTGCGTGGCCTCTCACAACGAGACCCGTACTTTGTTCCTCAACGGTATGCTAGCCACACCTTGTCCCCCGCCAACCTGCGCGCAATGTCTGACAAGCCCTCTCAGCCCACATCCCCCTCTATCTCTATCCTTTCCTGAACACGACTTCTAAATCGCGCCCTTTCGAATACCTCCGCCTTACTAGCCTCGGTGTTATTGGCGCGCTTGTTAAGAACGACTCGTCCGAGGTCATCAACTTCCTGTTGACCACCGAGATCATCCCCCTCTGTCTGCGGATAATGGAGACGGGATCGGAGCTCAGCAAGACTGTCGCCATCTTCATCGTGCAGAAGATCCTTCTTGACGACAATGGTCTGAACTACATCTGCGCCACATATGAAAGGTTCTATGCTGTCGGCACCGTCCTGAGCAACATGGTTGGCCAGCTAGTTGAGCAACAGACTGCCCGGCTTCTTAAACATGTTGTCAGGTGCTTCCTGCGGTATGTAGTTTTGTTCAAGCTCACTCGGGGCTGTGGCATCCCCACCACACGCCTTTGAAAATCACAGTGCTGACTGTACACAGGCTGAGTGACAATGCGAGAGCACGCGAGGCACTTCGTCAGTGTCTGCCGGAGCCCCTGCGCGATGCGACGTTCTCTTCTGTTCTTCGGGACGACGCCGCCACCAAGAGATGCCTGACTCAGTTGCTGGTTGCTCTCTCTGACAACGCGATGCCAGATAATGGTAACCCTGGTTTCTCCTAGGAGGACTCACCGGCCGAGACTGATTCCATGGCACACAACTCATCAAGCACCTGGGCCTTATCCGACTAGGAACGTCGTATCATAGGCAACAGGGCCAAGGAGCTGCCCAAAGAGGCGGGCACGAACCAGTCGGGTCTGGCCGGCTTTGGGAGCGTGCCTGACAAGCACCTCTCAACTGCATATAACAATATGCGCGCAGATCAACTTAGGCGCGCAGAGGAATTCAGGCGCGCAGAGGACCCACCGCGGTCCCAGTCACGATTTAAGATTTATATTGAGGAACTCAAAACAACGAAGAACGCCAATAGCCAGGCCGAAGAGGATTTTGCACCGAAGGAGGATGGTGAGGTGGCGGGAGAGCCCCAGGCCTAGGAATTCAAAGTGGACGAAGCGCCCGCCACATGCGCTGGTGCGAATGCTATCAACGACATGGACGATGGGCTCCTCAACCATAATGACTGGCATGTCGCCAATGACATTGACAATGCACCTTCCGACGTCAACAGCAACCACGATGAATTCCTCGACAAATCCCTCGACGGCGCGTATGAGGCCCCCGTTGATGGCACGCGTGAAGAAACTGTCACCAGCATATGTGGGGAACCTGTTCATGGCAGTCATGATGAATCTGCCAACAACCACCACGAGGCACTCGTCACCAGCACAGTTGAAGACCCTATCGACCACAAGGAAGTTGAGAGTTCCAGCGAACCGCGACCCAGCCCTCCAAAGCCCCGTGGGAAGCGCAAATTCAAGCGGCTTGTGGAATTTGACAACTTGCGTCCCAGCCTATGACGGCACGAATCTATGCATATCACAGCGATGCGGTAGTTTTTATGGTTTTGCTTTTTGGTTTGTCTGTTGGATGTCACCATGGAAGACGGGGCAGAAATTTTTCAACTTTCTTCTAGCGATGATACCCATCAAAAACCCACTCCTTTTCGAGACACCACATCTGATTACCACGGACGAAAATAGGAGGGATGTCTTCACAGTCATGATTGTGACACCGATTGGATTCCCACCGAAAAAAAGAAGAAAAAAAGAAGAAGAAAGAAGTGCTCCGCTGTTCTCTTCTTCGATGTAATTTTATTATCTTGTTCGCATTGGTGGCTACCTCGACCAACAAACGCTCAAGAAGCAGCGCACCGGTATGCATGTTGCCTTTCTGGCAGGTGGGTGCCCTCGATTGGGGCGAGGCCGTTCGTCTTGTTGCGCTTGCATGATGGTCCCGGGGAAAGGACCTATAGATGGGAATACCCGCGGCGTTCGATTTTGCGGTTTTGGCGTTGCAAGGGGAACGAACTTTATAGTCTTGCAAGTGAAGAGCACAAAAGCTACACTATACGTATGAAGGTTGGATGCCTTGGTGGGCGGACGAAGAAGGATTGGGTGGTTCTATTTTCTAACTGTAACTATAAAACACATGTACGGGACAACAGCGGTATCAATGACAGCACGTCGGCCCCAAACCTCAGACCTGCGTCGCCGAATGAAGCACAATTGCTTCAAAATGCCCGTCCGACTCCCGTGGCGGTAATGACACACACACAAGACATGGTAAACCGACCAAAGATCAACCGGAACGCCCCAAAAAAAAACTACACATCCATTACTGGGAGGTGGGCCCCCTCTCTCTTACATGAATATCAAAACAAGCAACGGAACACTAGCCATACTCAAGATACGAAGCACCGCGGACGACAGGATGGTAGAAGACAGGCTCGTCGAGCCTGAGGTGACACTCGAGGCGGACGTCGCCGCGGTGGCCAGTGCTGTTCCAGCCGAGGATGTTGTTGTCGTCATGGTGGACACGCCGGTCGCAAGCGTTGAGGTGCTCGGCGACGTGGCGGTGGCCTGCATCAGCCCGCCCAGGGCGAGCCTCGCGTCACCCTTGAGCGTCATTGTCCAGTCGCCATCCTGCGCGGCGGCGGTGCGGCGGGCCGCGCGGAAGGGCAGCTCGGCCGTGATGGTCGTCCCGAACTTACCGTCGACGTCGAAGCCGATGGTGAAGAGGCCGTCGTCGTCCGGGCTTGCCATGGCCGTCATCTCGGGCGCCGGGGGTGTCTCGCCGCCCGCCGCCGTCATCATGCCTGATGGGTCGGGGGCCGATGTGCCCATCATCGGGAGGCCGCTCTTGCCCCCGCTGCCCGACTTTGACGCTCCGCCGGTGGCTGATGCCATGGTCATGTTGCTCCCGGACGCAGTGGCGGCCGCTGAGCTCTCGCCTGCACCTCCGGCACCTTGTTCCTCGGCGTCGCATTCGCTCTCACCATCGGCGCTCTGGTCGTCACCTTTACCCTTGCCGTCCTTGGCTCCCGCCGCATCGCCGGCTCCTTGCCCAAGCTGAGCACCGCTTCCCTCTCCCTTCCCAGCACCACCTTGTCCTCCTGCACCGGCGCCGTCTCCTGCCTTGCCAGATTTGCCGTCTTGTCCGCTTCCGGCCCCGACACCTTGTTCCTCTTCCGGGTTGCATTCGTCCTCACCGTCGCCAGCACCTTGGCCGTTGCCTTTCCCTTGCCCATCTGTGGTTCCCGCAGCAGCGGCACCCTGTCCTCCTGCTTTCCCCGAATTACCGTCTCCCCCTTTTCCAGCGCCGCTCCCATCACCATTCTCGGAGCCAGATTGACCTGCCGCGGCTGCACCTGTCGCACTTGCGCCGGCAGCTGAACCGCTTGAGCTGGCTCCCCCAGCGCCGCCTGCACCCGTCATCATAGCGAGACCCGAGGGGCTGCTGCCGCCAGATGCTCCGGAGGCAGCCGCACCAGCAGCAGCAGCACCCGCGCCTGTCTGCTCACCAGCTGCGGCCGCTCCAACGCCCGCTCCAGTGGCCGATGATGCGGTTGTGTCTGTGGCCTGGGCTTGCTGCCCGCCGGCCGGGATGACGGTGCTGATGGGCACCAGGCTCTGCGAGTTGTCATCTGGGTTGTCGGTCGGGGTGGTGATCTCGTCCTGCACTATCAGCACCTCGGCGGCGACGGGGTCGCCCAGCCCCGACCGGGTGGTGAAGTCTTGGATGTCAAAGTTCATGCGGAGCGACGGGTTCGCGCTCATGTCGGCAGCCCAGGCGGTCCAGTTGAAGGCGGCGACTCCGGGCTGGGCGGTGGGCGGGGTGTAGAGCAGGACCGCGAGGAGGCGCATGCTGGACGATGACGAAGAGGACGAGTCGGCGGAGGTGGCGCCCGAGGTTGCGGACGAGATGGAGGAGAAGAGACCGGTGGGCTCCTCGAACGAGACGAAGGGGTCGGCGGCGGAGCTCAGCAGGCCGCCGCTCATGTTCAGCTGGGTGGAGCCGTCCAGCGCCATGCCCTGCTGAACAAAGAGCAGGTAGTTCTCGGGCGAGACGAACAAGAGCTCGGCGCTGTCGGTGGAGCCAGCGCCTGCGGTGGCTATTATGGGCATCTCGATCCCTAAGGCGAGATACGACTGGTTGTTGCTGGCCCCGGGCCAGCTCAGCGCGGGCGGGCTGGACATGACTGTGAGAGCCCGTGTTAGTCCGACGACGGATGGAGAGTTCAGGTGAGGTGGTGAGAGGGTAGACCTGCCTTGGGCTGATGATTGAGCTACTGGCATGACTGGGAAAGGAGGGGTGGCAGCAGAAGCAGCAGCATCCTCGCCGGCATGACTTGTAGCTCGGCCATGTGTGAGCAGACAGGCCAGAGTTGTGATGGCGGCGTGTGCGTGCCGTCTGGGCGTAAAAGACCTCATTATGAAAAGCTCCGAGGCTCAACGAGTGGCATGGGTCAGGAGACGAGAAGAGATGAACGCTTGTCTGTGAGACGGAAAGAGTCGATCGAGGCTCTGCTGTGACACAGTCACACGGCGCAACACGGTAGCTTACGCGGAGATGATCGACAATAAGAAGTGGAGGAGAAAAAGAAGGAAGGAGAAAAACGATAGGCAGCAGTTCTGACCGCTTGTGGCAGAGAGCCATGTCGCGAAATGAGGGCCAGGCCAAGTCTTAAGACATGACGACACTTGGCAGAGACAGCGGGCAAGGCGAGCGCGAGGCGAGCCTAGACCTTCAGGTGAGGCTGGCTGCTTTTCTCATAGCCAGAAGGCGGGGAGGCCACCAAGAGACTGATCATGTTTCACTGGTGGCCGTTGCCAGACACAGCTGGAGACGGATGGCAAGGGGTGGAGCCATCGAGCTCTCGCCCTTTCTCTCTGTTCCTCCCTGACGGCAGGGCTGGCCGACGGGGCAGATGGCGTTTGAAAGGGCGGCGCAGTGTGGTTGGGTAGGGAGTGTTTCTGAGCATGGCCGGGGCCACGAGGTGAGGCCGGGTCAGAAGCGGACGGAGCGGGGCCAGCGCCGGACTACAGCCGGGCGGGGGTTATGTAAGTACATAGGGTCGGGGCGACAGTGGGGCTGGCCTATCCAGTGTCGTGGGCCGCTGCACAGGACAGCGGGATGAGTAAGGCAGGAAGAAGAAGCGGGTGTGTGAGCGTGTGAGCGTGTGAGCGTGTGAGTGTTAGGGTGGGAATGGACGACCAAGACCAACAAGTGCGACGTACGTTTTGGGTGGAGAGGTGTGCCGGTGTGGCTCCGTATTTCCAGGCCGGGCCCGGTCCAAAACGGGGCCGGGTTCCAAGGTTGGTGCAGTGAAACGGTGTTGGCTCCCCAGGAGAGAGCACGTTCCCTGGTTCCTTGGAGAGATCGGGCCAGCCCACCTGCCCACCCGTCCAGCCAACCAGCCACAGGGAACCCACGCTTTCCCCCAAAGTGACGTGCTGTGGGTGTGACATAGCTTGGGATGAACTCTGAGGAAATTGCAGCACAGTTCAAGAGATGATGTGCAGTAGATACCGATGGTGATGTCTGCTTAGGTAATATTGCGCATCTCACCCCTGTGTGCTGTGGCTTTTGGCCGGCCTACAAAAACATCAAAAATACCGTGCCCAGCCAACACCTGATGCTAACATTATCAGTCAGCCAGGCGGGCTCTTTCCTCGGGTGCACCTGAGCACAGCAGGCTGTCACTGGCTTTTAGGCCCCGGACCAAATCCACGGTGTACAATGCGTGTACATGAATGCATGAATATTGGGAGATTACATTTCCAGACAACACCGACCTCTGCTTCTACATCGCTTTGGCAGACGCCTTTGCCGCGTTTCAAGGGAACGACATAGGAATGTTCAAGTCATCAAGACATGATGAAGTAATTCAGGCCCAGCCTGGCCACTTGGTTGGGAATGGCGGGTGTTGTTGTGAAGGGAAGGGAAGGGCAGGTTTGGCGTATCTGTGTGGGGGGTGCAACATCAGATGACTCCATCTCAGACTGTTGGCCATCCACACCGTTCTTGCCCATGAACTCAGTGCCCAGAAATGCGGGGCATGCCCGAGTTCTTGGGCTGTGTCCACGTGGGTGGGATGTGGGATGTGGGATGCAAGATGTGGAATGGAATGTGGAGGTGGAGCAGGAGAAGGAGCAGAGAGAGAGAGACACACACACAGAGGTGCAGTGGACCCCTGTACACAGTAGTGTAATCAGTGTTCCCATCCCGCCCCATGCCATGCCATGCCATGCCATCCCGCAGGGTCCGGCCACGAACATACTTATTATAAGTTAACATAACACAACATATGGGCTACTCACCACATACATAGCCTTGTAGATATTCAGCTGTGAGATTGTCGCCTATCCGTCAGCCTCCAACCGAACTCGTGGTGGTCTGTTCCCCATGCTCTAATGCTGCTTGCTGCTGCCTTTGCTTGCCTGTGTCATGTCATTCCTCCACCGCATGTGATCGCAGCAGTAGCCTACAATACTGTACTGGACTATGGCGTGCCGGTTCTTTTGTGTGCGTGTGAGCAGGACCCAAGAAAGGACCAAGACTTTTGGATCCGGGGATCGAGTCGGTAGCCGCCCCTGCAAACACCTGTTGGTGCTGGCTTTATCTTTCTCTGCCCTTCTCCTCGCCCTCTGTGCAGGGCTACCCGTTGTAGCATCACCTCTGCTGACCCCGTCTGCTGACCGCTTCCCTCCTCTTTCTCCTCCTCCTCCTCCTCCTCCTCCTTCGAATCTGCCCACTCCCAGTGCGTGCCGGCGCCAATGCCAGTGCCAATGTTGGATATCCATGCGCGTGCTGTGAGATGCCACGCCCATTCCAGTCCCGAACCGTCGTAGTTGGCAGCAGCCGCAGCCGCAGCCGCAAGCCTCGACCGCCTGATTGAATTGAATCCCAATTGTTTGAACAACCTTGTTTCTGCATCTGTCTTTAGCCTGCCTTTTAGACATTTTTCTATCTGTCTCCCTCTCTCTCTCTCACACACACACTCTCTCTCTCCCCTTCTCACCTGACCGCAACTCACTCTTTGATTCCTCATCTCGTCACGCCGTACGACAGCGAGGTGTAATATAACAACACCATACCCCCTGTCCCTGGCCTGCATCTCGACACAAACCTTGATGAGTCGGGTCGAGTCTTGATGCAGTGCTTATAATCGGCCTCTCGGTGGGTCTCTCTTTATCTCTCCCCTCCCCCCTCCCCCCTCCCTCCTCCTCCCTACTTCTCGCCTGGTCGAGGCCTACATACACCGTCAGCATCCATTTTCTTTCGCACCTTCTTGCCGCTGCGACTTGACACGGACGCATCTTCAGTGCTGTTGCAGTGGACTGGTCGTGAGGCTCACGGCCCAGACTCCCGGGTCCAGCTTAGACACAATCCCAAACACTCCGTCCAAACAACTATAGATACCACCCACCAACCCAGCCGTTCCCCCATCATTCCCCCAACACCCCCCAAGCCAGCCAATCTGCGTCCTTTCCACCCCCGCGGGTCACCCTGTCTCAGCGTCGCAGCCCTACTGCCGCTTGCTGCTGCTTGCCGCTGCTGCTGCTACCTCAGACACACACCCACGCTGCAGTGCCGTCTGGCCCGCATATAAGCAAAAACCACTTGAGGCCGACCCGTCCGTCAGCAGGCAGGCAGGACACGACAGCCCGGCATGGCGGAGGCTTCTCCTCTTGCCACGCTCCTCGCCCTGGCCTCGACCATCACCAGTGTCGCCGCCGCCGGGGCGTCCAACAGCAGCGATGGCAAGGTCGCGCCCCAGGCCGGCGTGCTCGAGGGCGGCAACCCCGTCCAGTACAGCGCCTCCAACCCCATCACCCTCTTCATCATCCAGGCCATGATCATCATCATCTTCTGCCGCCTCCTGCACTATCCCCTGTCCTACCTCGGCCAGCCCCGCGTCATCGCCGAGGTCATCGGCGGCATCCTGCTGGGGCCCTCGGTCATGATGCGCATCCCCGGCTTCAAGGACAGCATCTTCCCCACCGACTCCATGCCCGTGCTCAACAACGTCGCCAACCTCGGCCTCATCATCTTCCTCTTCCTCGTCGCCCTCGAGGTCGACGTGCGCCTCTTCACCAGCAACTGGCGTGTCGCCCTGTCCGTCGGCCTGGCCGGCATGGTCCTGCCCTTTGGCCTGGGCTGCGCCATCGCCTGGGGCCTCTACCACCAGTTCCGCGCCGAGTCCGACACCGTCTCCATCAACTTTGGCGTCTATGCCCTCTTCATCGGCACCGCCCTCGCCATCACCGCCTTCCCCGTTCTCTGCCGCATCCTGACCGAGCTCAAGCTGCTGCGCTCCTCCGTCGGCGTCACCGTCCTCGCCGCCGGCATCGGCAACGATGTCACCGGTTGGATCCTGCTGGCTCTGTGTGTCGCTCTCGTCAACAACGCCAACGGCCTGGCCGCCCTCTACGCACTGCTCTGCACCATCGGCTGGGCACTGTTCCTGTGCTTTGCCGTCCGACCCTGCTTTCTGTGGTGCCTCAGGAGGACCGGCAGTCTCCAGAACGGTCCCACCCAGGGCATGGTCTCGCTGACCCTGCTGATTGTCTTGTTCTCCTCCTGGTTCACTGGTATGTCTAGCTTATACCATCTGCACTCCTACCCATGATTTCCCCCCCCCCCCACCCCCCCCACCCCCCCCACCCTTCCGGCCGGCGATTGTGGGGCCATGCCATGGTGTAATCAACGCAATGTAGGACCTCTCCAAGCTAATCCCGCGGCGTACAGGCATCATCGGGGTACATCCCATCTTCGGTGCCTTCCTTGCCGGGCTCATCTGTCCCCACGAGGGCGGCTTCGCCATCAAGCTGACCGAGAAGATCGAGGATCTCATCTCCGTGCTCTTCTTGCCCTTGTACTTTGCTCTATCTGGTCTCAGCACCAATCTTGGCCTGCTCGACGATGGCATCACCTGGGCTTACGTCTTTGGCGTCATCGCCATCGCCTTCTCTGGAAAGATCATCGGAGGCACCCTGGCCGCCAGGCTAAACAGGCTCGAATGGCGCGAGAGCTTTACCATCGGATGCCTCATGAGCTGCAAGGGGCTCGTGGAGCTCATCGTGCTTGTGAGTAGTACCAGCCACGGCAGGCCGGCGCACTGGGGTAACAGGGGAGCTTGCTGACACCAGGACGACAGAACATTGGGCTGCAGGCCAAGATTCTCTCCCAGCGCACCTTCACCATCTTCGTTGTCATGGCTGTGGTGACGACCGTGGCCACCACCCCATTGGTCAAGTGGCTCTACCCGCCGTGGTACCAGAACAAGATGGAGAAGTGGCGGCGCGGAGAAACCGACAAGGACGGCAACCCCATCTCGTCTACCTCTACTACTGGAGATGACCCCGTCGGCCAGCAGCTCAGCTCTGCCCAGATCCGCCGCCTGCTTGTCTACTTGCGGCTCGACAGTCTCCCCAGTCTCTTCACCTTCATTGCCCTGCTGGGAGGCGACAGGGTGGTGAAACATCCCATCGCGGAAGAGCAGGAGGAGCCCACAGAGAAAGGAGAGGCCCGCGTCACATCTCATTCAATCGCAAAGCGGCCCCTGGAAGTCCACGGCCTGCGCATCCTGGGCCTCACGGAGCGAACATCGTCGGTGATGCAGGTCACAGAGGGCGAGGAATACTACTCCGAGATAGACCCGGTTGTCAACGCCTTCCGCACATTCTCGCGGCTAAACGACGTCGCCGTGTCCGGCAGGGTCGCCATCGTGCCAGAGGCATCCTTCGCAGAGACCCTGATGAAGCAGGCCTCGGACGTCTCGTCGGACTTTGTGCTCGTGCCCTGGAGCGAGTATGGCAGCATCACCGAGGACACGTCGGTGGTGCCCTTTGTCACTTCTGCGCAGGACCGCTACAACGGCCGCGGGCACCTGGACTTCATCAACAGGACACTCGAGGAGCCCGTGTGCAATACCGGCATCTTCATCAACCAGAACTTTGGCGGCATGGGGCCTGCCGAGCGGCCCAACCTCAAGAAGACAAAGAGCGCCATGTCCATACACAGCCAGCGCGACGCTGCGACGCTGCCCGTCAAGGACAAGAGCCACCAGGTCTTCTTCCCCTTCTTCGGCGGCGTCGACGACCGCGTCGCCCTGCGCTTCGCCCTGCAGCTCGCAAAGAGCCCGCACGTCACCCTCACTATCGCGCACTTCAGCTGGTCCGCCTACGAGTCGGGCGACGAGGCCGATATCCCCACCACGGCCGCCGGGGGCGCCCACGAGGTTGGGGCCAAGGACGCCGTCAAGGTCGTCGAGGAGGCGTCGGCCCGGGACCACGCACTGCTGTCCTCGCTGCGGTCCATGCTGCCCAAGGAGCTTGCCGGGCGCGTGACCCTGGCCGAGGTCAACGTCACCAGGGGCACTGCGGTGGCCGAGGCCGTCTCCCGCGCCAGGGCCAGCGTCGGCAACATCCCCAGGAACGCCGGCGACATCGTTGTCGTCGGGCGCTCACACCCCGACCTAGGTGACTCCCGGGTCGAGGTCGGCGGGCTCGACCTGCGGAAGACGGTCGGCAACGTCGCCGAGCAGCTCGTCAACGGCGGCGTCAAGGCCAGTGTGCTTGTCATCAAGGCCGGCGGCCAAGGCCTGCAGTGGTGAATGAGCCACACCGCTAGCTTCCTCTTGTTATGTTTCATCCACGCAGACAGCCAGGATTGTTCTCGGGGATTTCTTCTCATGGGCAGGCGCCTTTAGCATGATACCACCACCTCTTCGGCGCCTTTGGATCTGTTGCTCCACTGCATATCGGGCTTGGTATATTCGGAATTTAGAATGGGCCCATTCACATACCGTCCAGGCATGTTGGTATATTTGTGATAAAGCTTTTCTTTTTTTTTTCATGTCATGATACAGAATACCGGGCAGAATGGAAACTAGCATGTGCTTTTGATACATTTGACCCCTGTTTTGAAGGGCATCATAGAGTGAATGTCGAATAAATTTGTGCAGCTCAAAAAGTAACACCACGCCCCCCCCCCCCCGTCATTCAATATGCAACCCACCGCTCGCATTCAGGTGTAGCCCATTGATCCAGCTCGCCCGCGGCTCACACAAGAATCCAACCCCGAAGGCGATCTCCTCGGGCAGCGCCATCCGGTGCCCCACGGGCGTCTGAGCCATGACGGGCGCCATCTCCTTCATGAACTCGTCGCCGGCGGCCGCGAACCCGGCCGTCATGGTGGGGCCGGGTGACACGGCATTCACGGTGCAGCCGTACCTGGGCGGGAGCTCCTTGGCCCACACGCGGGTCATGCTGTCGACCATCCCCTTGGTGCCGGCGTAGATGGTCTGCAGCGGGGGCGCCGCGCGGGCCGAGATGGACACGATGTTGACGATGCGGCCGCCGTCGGCCTGGGGCTGCTCCTGGGTCGACGGCGACGGGCTGGGAAGGTGCGGCAGGACGGCCTGGACGAGGAGGAACACGGCCCTCGCGTTCAGGCCGACCAGCTTGTCCCAGTCGTCGAGGGTCTGCTGGGGGAGAGGTTTGTTGACGGCCAGGCCAGCGTTGTTCACGAGTATGTGGATGGTCTTGTACCTTGCCACGGTGGCGTCTATGAGCTGCTGGGGACCGTTCTCTGTCGACAAGTCTGCCTCGACAGCTATCGAGGTCGATGCTGTTGGAAGACTGGCGGCCACCCTCTGGGCTTCCTCGGCAAGGGCTGGAAAGGGGTAGTTGACAACGACACTTGCGCCCCGGGAAGAGAGCTCCTGAGCAATAGCAGCACCTATTCCCGTGTTGGAGCCTGTCACAATGGCAACCTTCCCTGCGAGGGTCTGGTCGGGCATGTTTGCGTTTGTCGTGCCTGGGGATGATATGCGGCGGCGATTATGTTCGTTGCTTGCAATTGTGTGACAGCAAAGTCCCGGGGAAAGGACTACGAATTTGTGTGATTGTGTGAATTAGTCGATACTACAGCAGGGCGCTCCTCAGTGACTTGATTGATACTGCTGGTTCCCAATCTCAGCAAAGAGAGAGTGGCAGCATGCTGTGTTATCAGTCTAAGCGCTCGTCGTCCACTACCGCTCTGAACCGGAGTCCCGATGTGGGGGTGGGGAGCCGTCCCTCCCGCCCCCAGACCCGGAAACCGGGACCACATCGGCGGCGGGTTCGTGCCCGACAAGACTGCGTCCAGCCCAGCATCAGTCAGTCTCGCCCCCCTTGGTGAGTGATGCGTGATTTGCTGTGATAGACACCCTAACACAGAGCCAGCGGAGCAGACTCATCAGGACGGTTCCTGGGCTCTGCTCCTGGGCTCTGCTCCTCTCCAGCGTAGGACTCACTCGCCAGAGCAGCGGCGGTTGGGGGTCGGTGATGGGCCACGAGCTGTTGTCGTCAGCCCACATGATGTTTACGGTGCTGGTCGATGCTGTAGAGCTCACGAGGCAGGTTCATCCCTTCCTCAGCTTGGCCAAAGCCGCAGCAACGCCGCCAGCCAGCTCATCACCTTTGCCCCCGGACGGGGACGGCTTCGATGCGGATGCCCCAGCACCCGCCTCGGCTCGCGCCCTAGCTTCTTGCTCGGCCATCTGTTTGGATTCTGCAATTGCAGCAGCAAGTTCCGCGTCCTCATCCTCGTCCGCGTCGTCTTCGCCAGCGATCTGAAACTGTCTCGCTCTGTTGGCCTGGTGTTCGCTACTCGCACCGGCACTTGCTTGGCCTTGGCTTCTCGAAGCCGCCAATTCAGCCACCTCCCTAAGGGGGACCCTGCCAATAGGCCTGGCAACGTCCAGGTTCCTCCTCCTCTGGACGTCGGTCTCTGTGCTTTCCTCCATCTCCAGCCTCCTCTTGGCGGACTTCTTTACCCTGAAGGGCTCGTCGACGGCCTTGGACCATGCCTTGACCTTCTTCTCGCCCCAGCCGCCAATGACGCCAATGGTCTCTGGGTCGGCATTGATGGCAGCCTTTAGGCTGCCAAAGGTGCTGACCAGGGCAACGGCGTCTGTCTTGTTGACGGACCTCGGGACGGTGACGAACTCGACGAGCTTGTCTGCGTACGAGGTTGCCTGGGCGCCCTTGATGGCTGCGAAATTGGCGTGTTCATATGACTTGTACAGCTCGAGGTAGCGAGCGGCCTCGGCGGCGGACCAGCACAGGATCAAGGTGACATTGTTGACAAGGCTGGTCTTGGAGAGCTCGCGGAGCGAGTCCTCGTGGTTGGGGATGTCGACGATGGCGAGCAGAATGCGCAGGTTGTAGCGGCCCTGGAGATTCCGGATGCGGGTGTATATATACTCGGGATGGAGGCGGTGGTATTTCAGACTGCAGCGACCACAGAGGCATGGCTCGTGTTAGACAGACATGCGACTCTTCTTTGCGCAGCCGGGACAGATAGTGTGTGCCACTGCACGCACCTCAAAAATAGAGCACACGTCGTCAGACCCAGGCCGTAGTCGGCGGGGATGTCGCTATACTCCCAAGGGAGGGACTTGAGGCAGGCGAGCACGGGATTGCCCTTTTGCCGCGGCGACACCAGGATGGAAGAGCCGGCGGCGCGCTGGGGCAAGGCCTGGGGGGTGGGCTGCTTGACGCCAGATCCAGATGCAGGCCCGGAAGAAGCGGCGTTGCCGGGCGGAGGTCTGTCGAGCCTCTGAGGAGTGGGTTGTTGGATTCTCTGCGGGACAGGCTGCCGCGGGTTCACGCGACTGGGACCGGGCGCGTCCGAGGCAGCGAGGGCAGCTAGGAAGTCCCGGTCGGCTCCGAAGTCGTCGTCCATGGTGATCTGCCCAAGGTGCAAGGTGCAGAAGCGGGCATGGCGAGCGCTTGGGAACGCAGAATTGGGGATGGAGGTTTTGGGATGATGGGTGAGGATTGAGGGTTGGAAGAACAAAACGGGATCCATACATAGGTGCTCAAGTACCCCAATTAGACTGCATAGGTATCTACCTAGGTACCTACCTATGACGGAGCCACAGCACCACCGCAGCAGCAGCAGCAGCAGTGGGACCTTGTGGGGAATGCAGGGGTACATGGTAGTCTAGACCACCTGATCCAGGTAGTCTGCAGCATGTGCACGTTCATACTGTATAGTCTCCCTAGGCAGTCTCCCTAGGCAGTCTCCCTAGGTCTTTACAACACAAGATTCAATTACGATTACGCTACAAAGTCTGGGTTTGTCTAGTAGTCTAGATGATTACATCTAGCAGGCAGCCAGTCAGTCCAGATCCTCCATCTGCAATGCCTCAATATCACTTTCGCTGGGTCCGCTAGTCTCCCTGGCGAAGCCGTCATGGACACGGTACAGCGCCCTCAGCCACATGCTGAACGTCCTCCTCAGCGCCTCGGCCTCGTCGGCCGGCAGCGCCATCTGCAGCACCTGGTCCCTGAGAGCCTCATACGCCTCGATCATGACCCACGTCTGCAGCTGCCGCACGTCCGTCGGGGCCCTCAGCGCCTCGTTGCTAACCGCGCGCGACAGCTCCCTGGAGAGCAGGTTCATGGCAATCTGTAGGCTGAGGACCCCCGGCTGCGGGAGGGCATGCCGTTCTGACCGCCCCAGCTCGTCTTCGTTCTCGTAGTTGTCGTCGTCGTCCTCGGCTCCGCCGCCGCCGCCGCCGCCGCCTCCCTCACGGATGGGCGACAGCGGCTCAGGCCAGAACGACACGGGCTTAAAAAAGATGGTGTCTTCCTCGAACGCGACAAGTGTGCCATCAGAGGCTGGCGAGCCCCCGGGCTCGGGACCCGGATCCGGCTCTATTTCCACCCCCAGCGGTGATGATGGCGATGGCGGTGGAAGCAATGGTGACCGTCGGCGGGTGGCTCCACGGATTGCCTCGATGCTGTTTTGCCTGGTGTCTGCTTCGTTGCCACCACCCACGTCTGCCGTGCCACCATGGTGCAGCTCATCGTGACTGCGAGACTTGAGCAGGGCCCGGTACTGCTCCGCAATCGACTCCGCGCCTGGAGCTGTGCTCTCGCTCTTGACCACTACCCTAGCCGCTGCTGCCGCCGCCGCCGTACTCGGCGTGCCCTCGTCGCCTTCCAGCTGCCCTACCCGCAGCACGGGTGTCTTTGCGTACCTCCTCGGACTCGGTGACCCTGACCCAGACCCTGATCTTGGTGAGCCTGTGCTTCGCTGCGCCTCGAGTGATCGCCGGGGGCTCTTCTCGGGAATGTCGATGTCAAGATGGGCAAATTCAGGCAGGATCTTGTTGGTGTTGTGAGTAAGCGAGCGGGATCTCGTGTGTTGCAGGTGAGGCGACGAATCCATGGGGCACAGATAGCCGCTCTTTCGTATGTACTCGAGCCACTTCTGGCTGCTCAGATCCGGAGATGGCGGGATCGACCCGCGTCTGGGTGAATGTGGGCTCTGGAGCTGGCTCTGGCCTTGGCCAGTGGCCCTGCCCGAATCCGACGAGGCTCGCGGTGAGACATTTTTGTTGGTGGCAGAGGCTGCCGAGCCAGAGCGGAGCTTCGTGAGCTTCCGAAGCCTGTTCCTCGCCCTCGGCCTGCTGGTGGGCGCATCAAGTGCGGGTGACATTGGTGGCACGAGCGGACTGATTCGGCTGACACGGTACACACGTGCTGATTGATGTTGGCGCAAGCGACGGCTCGAGATTCAAGACGGGGGCTTGTGTTTGTAAAGATACGACTGGAAAACCAGCATGAGTTCAGCCTGGCAAGGTTAGTTGAAGCTAGAGGACAGAGGGCAAGATGAGGACTGACAGGGCATATGTAGATATATTGATCTTGGTACCGTAGTCTATGCACGCGCGCACGCACACTCACCTCAATAACATACTTTCAGGCCGGCCGTGGAAGGGCTGTTTAGCAGCAATCACAGCTGCTGCCATCCGATGGCACAGCCTGCGAGGATGACGTTGAAAATCGGGACAGCTAGGGGTATCCATGATTGCCAGGCACAGGCAGTCAGATGGCCCCTACTGTGTATGGCAGCATGGTTGACAAGTCCGAAGGAGGTGTGGTGGCGGCCATGTCTGCTGCCCAGCCCTGCCAGCCTGCAGAAACAGGATTCCCGCCTTTCTCACCCGACTGGCCGCACCAACCCACCCCCCACACCCACCAAGTGCCGGCACTGCTTCTCAAGGTTGCCCTGCCCGCCCTGTCAAATTTGCTTGCTGGCAGGCCGGATAGTGACGCAAAACAACCCAATCCAGTTTAAACCACCTCGACCACACGCCGCCAGATGATTGACTTTCACCGGTTCGTCCCACTAGAGGCCAGCGACACAGCGTGATGCAACCGACATGGACTGGCTTCTGGTACTGTACTGTACTGTACTGTACTGTATACTGTACTCATCTCGGAAACATGTCGTAGCCCGGCCAAGCGATCTCCTTCTCCTTCGTTCAAACACCCACGGACAAGCGGCGGAACGAGTCCGGTCGGGCGACACGGGGACACGCACACGTCTCCATTGGTGCGTTCATAGACCACGGGCAGACGACGGGCCTACCACGTGCCTACCTACGATCGATCGATCAATCTCCGTAGCTGGGGCCCATCTCCCGCACGGTTGCCAAGTCGAGCTCGACCTCGGCCTCGACCTCGAGCCTCGACTCGAGCTTCGAGTTGAGTGCTAATCAGGTAGACTAATTCATTCATTCATGCAGGTACCTTTGTTCCGTCCTTGTGTCACCTACGTCGGGCTTGGGAGATTGGGGACACGCGGGCAGGTGCATCCACACAGCTTCTCAAACCGCATGCCCGATAGGCCCTGGTCCAGAAATGCTCAGGTACGTACGTGGGCAGCTTGCCGTCACGTCCACGCGGGTGTCTGGGTGGGCAGCACTCATCAACGACACGGTACACATGTCACCGTCAATACAGCAAGCACACAGGGGAGAAGGCGCGAGACTAGAGAAGAAAAGAAGAACTCGGATTAGAATCGTGCTCACGAGGCCGTTGATTGTAGTTTCTAAACCTCAACTCCAGAAGAGCAACCTGAGACCTTTTTCTTGACCTCTATTATGGGTTCGCAATGCTCATCAGAAATCCCCTTTCGGACCCAACGTACCATGTCGTCAAATTCATCCATCGCCGATTTTATGCTGATCATGTCTTTCGCCATTAAAGGCTTCCCTCCCTAACTTTTCTCTCTCTCTCTCTCTCTCTCTCTCTCTCTCTGTGTGTGTGTGTGTGTGTGTGTATGTGTGTGTCTGTCTGTCGTATGACATCCCCATGAAATCAAACCAAATAAATACTTTCGTGTGGGACATGTCTCGAGCTGAAATTCTGAACAGCCATGAGTGTGATGAAGATGAGATGGCAAGCAACGTGCCGCAAATCCGACGCCGGGCGATTAACTCAAATGCAGATGTTCGGGTGCCGGGGTCTCATGATTGCCCAGCAGCGCGGGCCGGGACCGAAAAGAAGAGAGGAGTGGGTCGGTTGAAAATTCGCCGATTATAGTGGTATCCCGTACAAAAAGGGTTCCTTTGAGTAGAAAAAAAGGGGGGGGGGGGGGTATAAAAGTGAAACAGGGGGTCCCGTGTGTGAATGGTGACCCTTTTCCCCCACCAGCGCTGCTGCTGCTTGCTTTGTTCATGAATCGCCGCCGCCGCCTCCACCGCCATGCCCCAAAATACCAGGCTTACATGATGATGGCGGGAACGTCCACGTTGGCCTTGATGGACTTGTGAGGCAGGACGCTGCCACCGTTGACGTAGATCTCGTCGCCAACCGTCACGTCGTCACCGAGGACGGTAACGTTCTCCAGGCGCGCCCACTTGCCGACGGTGCTGTTCCAGCCCACGATGGTCTTCTTAACCCAAGCATGATCCTTGACCTTGGACCCCTTCAAGAGGACGCACTGCTGCAGGCGGACGCCGTCGCCGATGACCACGTTGGGCCCAATTGTGACATGGGGTCCTATCTTGCAGTTGTTGCCAACCTTGGCCGAGGGGTCAATCATGACGTTGCCGTGGACATATGGCTCGGTGTGGGGCGCGAGGAGCTTGGACTTCCTCTTCTCCAGCGACCTCAGGTAGAGCTCGGTCCCGGCGATGAAGTCCTTGGGCTGGCCGACGTCCATCCAGAAGCCTTCGAGGTCGAACGAGTGCAGCTCGCTGTCCCTGACCATTGCGGGGAAGGTCTCCTGCTCGATGGAGGTGGGGCGCAGGTCGATGCGGTCGAGGACCGACGTGTTGAGGATGTAGATGCCAGCGTTGATGCGGTTGCCGACGAACTCGACGGGCTTCTCGACGAATCGCTCGATGCGCGACGGGTGGCCGGGCTGGTGTACAATGACACCGTACTTGGAGGGCTCCTCAACCTTTGTCACACAGATGGTGCCCTCGTTGCCGTGTTTCTTGTGGAATGCGATGAGCTCCTTGAAGGGGTACTCGCAGGTGACATCCGAGTTGAGGACGAAGAAGGGAGAGTCGTCCTTGAGAAGAGTATCGGCAGCCAGCTTGAGTGGGCCGGCAGTGCCCAGTGGCTCTGTCTCGACCGAGAAAGTGATGTTTATTCCGAATCGTTTCGAGTACTGGGAGCGGAGGTCGTCAGAGCAATTCCAGAGAGTGTGTATCAGATGTGTGTGTACGGCGTAGACCCTGCGCAAGGGGGCCAGAGCGGCTGGCGTAATTCAAAGTGGAGGCCAGCTCAGGCTGGGATGGCACATGGACTGGGGGCTCACCTCTGACAGGGCGTTCTCCATGATCTCTGGGCGGTAGTTGACGGCAAGGACGACATCGGTGACGCCAGCCTCGGCGAGGGCCTCGATCTGGTGCTCAATCATGGGCTTGTTGGCGAACTCGACCAGAGGCTTGGGCATTGTCAAGGTCTAGCGATACAAGCCGGAGTCAGCGTCTGCAAACTTCAATAACCTTGTTTGACAAGTGTATGGCATGTGGTCGGACCAGTAGCTGCGGGCAGGGTCGAAGAGCGCGGGAGGTCAGGGTGGAGGTGGTCGTACAAGAGGCCTGAGGCGGGTGCCAAAGCCACCGACAAGAATGAGAGCTATTATGACAAGACATGTCAGCTACCTGGACCGTGTTTGCGCTGTGGAATTGGCTTAGAAGTGCAACTCACCCTTCATGTTTGCGGTTGTGGGTGGGAGGCGGACTGCAACAGGTTGCGCAGAAGGAGTGTTGCGAGTGATGCGAAGGGATAAAGAGCGACGAGAAGAGGCTGGCTGCTACTATGCGACGAGGACTAGAAAGAGGGCGATAGTCAGGAGACGGCCGCCGTCACAAGCTTGCTGGGAGGGTCCTGATATGTCAAGGGAGTGGTGAGGGCTTGTATGTGCCACAGCAAGACAGATCTGGAGGCCAAGGAAAAGAGGGTTGGTTGCCGGGTGCTGTTGAAATATGGAAGGGAGACTGATGGATTTGGCACGATGGGGATCAGGATGAGATTGGGATGGTGACAGATGTGCCGTTGTGAATTTAGGAGCGGGAGGACATGCGATTCACCTAGTCTAGCTAGGTTGTGGCATGTACCACGCGTCCCAAACAGAGTACGGAGTAGCAGAGCATTTAGTCTCGTAGAGTGAGTACCACCAGCAGGTGCCCCGATCCCAAGGTCTAGCGCAAAAAGGGGGCACAGGAGAGAGACAGGGGGTGGGGGTGGGGCAATTGAGGATCAATTGACGGGCCAGGGCCAGGGCCAATCGATCTGGTTGTGCGCCCCTAGTGGGACCGGGACTGGGACCGGGACTGGGGCTGGGACAGGACACAGGTTCGACGTTGGATGAGTCCGACTGGCAATGCCATGGGCTGATATTTGCTGCTCACCTGTTTGTGTGTTGCCTCCCAATCTTACTACATACTTGGACCACTAGTGGCCGAGGTAAGTCAGTCCAATATACGAGGGACTAGACTTTATGGGTTTGCCCTTTCTGCAGCTCAATCTATCGCTCGTGCCCGCCAGCGAATCCAGCCCAGTCCAGAATGTATTTATTCATGGACTGCTGCTAGTCTGGTCACTCACTGCATGTGCTTTGCTCTGCTCTGCTCTGCTCTGCTCTGCTTCATTACATTGCAGTGTATCTGGTGTAGTGTACACGCGTTGGTTTCCACAGTCCCCCCGTCGTCCTACATCGAGACGAGGCGAGACGCAGGCAGCGCGCACCTGGTGGGGCTTTGCAGGGCTGGTGCACCCCCGGAATAGAAAGAAGCAGCAGACATCAATGTCTGTCTACCTGGGTAGTCTACGAACGAGCCCCCTTTGGTCTGTCCGTCATACGCCGCGGACAGGCGTTGGCCCTGGCTGAGACACCGTCTTTCAAGGACACATGTCCTCTGATCCTCTGGCAATGCTATTGTGTCTTGCATGCAGCTCACTTTAATTCCACCCGTCCAACGCCTGGCACAATAGCAGGCAGACACACAGACTGACAGACAGACAGACAAGTAAGACACGACAATACGAGGAGACTCGCCACCATCCTCCATCTAGACCAATTCCGTTCATCTCAACCGCTGCAACAACGTCCATCGTATTTGTCTTGCCTTCACCCTGCGCTTCCACCACCATCACATTCATCCATCCCCCTACTCTCCAGCCTGCCTAAGCCTCGACATTTCCATGTTCTTACCTGGAAAAATGGAAACAATGTCTCGCTAGCTCCGCTCTCCCGTCTTGCCCGGAAGCATACGGGCCGGAATACGGCAGCATCAACATCGCACGGCATCCCCGCCCGGTATCGGAATCGGAATCGGAATCGGAATCCAAGTATGCATTGAGATCTTGTCACCGAGGGGTTCCCTGGTGCTTGTCATTATCATCAGCTCTAGAAGTCTGTAAATCTGGAATCGTCATAAAGTCGTCACGTCGCTTTTGTCTTCTCCAACCTCGTACTCTTCTGTCCTGCCACCCCGCTTTGAGCACGACCGCCGCCTCAGTCAGTCAATCAATCAATCAATTAATACGCTCCTCAGCCTCGCTTGCCAAGGTGCAAAGCACATTTTGACACACGCATCTTGTCGCGTGGGATTCTTTTGGTTTGCTTTTGTACCTCGATTCGCATCTGTCGTCAACTTGCCCTTCCCATTTGTTTTTGGTGTTTTGTAGACCCCCAGTCGTCTGCTATGCCCTTTCCATTTTCTCAGTCCTCACCTTCGGGCCCCCGCCCCATCCATCCCCTCCTGCTCCATGGTGATATGACTCGCCCCCCTTATAGCTGGCGGTGCCCAATCGTAGTCGTCATCCGGGTCTGTCTGACGCCCGGTTCTGTGAGTCTCAGCTGGGTGTTTTGCCAAGTCATCGAGAGTGTCGGTCGCTTGAATGTTGAGGGAAAAGGTGATGGAATGGTAAGCAAGTCCGGTCTCCCGCACGGTGAAATCAAAAATGCCTCGATGGTTGGTTCGAATGTTCGAATGTTCGAATGTTCATCTCTTTAAGTCGTAAAATCGTAATGTCGTCAATAGCCAGGGGCTGATGCAGGTTTTTGTCATGTCTTTCTTTACCAAGATATTTGTTCGTCATCAAATGGATACGGTGAAAGCAGTCCATGGTTTTCGCGGGCGAGTCCCGGAGTGGTAGAAAACAATTGCTGTGAAGCCTTCGTCATGTTTTATATCGACAGGCGGTGCATCATCCGCGTCTCTCTCTCTCTCTCTCTCTCTCACTCTCTCATTCTCATCTCGCTCATTCGTCGGTTTTGGTCGTGCCTGGTTGGCCAATCCTTTGGACAGCACACGGCCCAATGGATATTCAATCGTGAGAGAATGATACGTCGTCGGTCTTCGAGTTCCGACCAGCCCCCTTGCAACAAATGCTCGGTCTGGGTGGAGGGGGGGAGCTTCTGTACTTGCTCCCATCACCTGGGACATGTGCTGCGGTCCCTGGCGACGTCTGGGCTGCGGCTGGTCGCTCGTGGCTTTTGGGCTCTCGCCCGTGCTCACTCATAAGACGCAGTGGAGCTGCCGCTGGAGTGCTGACCGGAACGCCGGCTGCGGCTGTGGTGACCATGTGAATGTGACGAGTGGGAGTGCGAGGACGTGGAAGTGTGGCGGCTGCTGCTCTTCCTGTGCTTGCGATTGGACTCGTCTGCTGGCAGCCCCTGGACGATGCCGTTGCGGGCCAGCATGCCACCATTGACGCTGAAGTTCCTGCACACCATGAATGCACGCATGGCTGCATTCTCGCGTGCCAGCTCATCTGATTCGTACGCCAGATCGGTCTGATACTCGCGCCCGTTGACCAGGACCAGGCACGTATAGCCACCAGGTTCCCGGTAGCACTCGTATGTGGGCTGCTCCCAGCCACGCCGCTGGCAGAGGCCTGTAGAGACCTGCGTTAGCTGGATGTTTCCCTAAATACTGGCTTCTTTGTGGGCAAAAGGAAAAAGAGGGGGGGGGCAGAGATGGTCCACCCCGGGCTGTCTCTGGCCACCCTTTCAGCCCAGCCAGACCATCCGTCGTCGCCTTCCCGGTGCCATGACGGCCTGCTTCCCACGTCGGCCACGACAATATTGCATGCAGACAGATGCCGGGGGCGGGATCTAAGGCGGGCGAGTAACAGGAGGCAGTCTGCATGCCGACCCAACCATGCAGAATCCCCAGCCCTATGACGGACCTGTAGATGAAATAATGCACAGCTCCTGGCACAGGGTGGGCCGATAGGCGAATGCAATTCGAGGCTCCGAACCCAAGATCTGGGTTCGGGATCTTGTCCGACCCCCTTATGCGGAGCAGCAGAGACGAGCGAGAGTAGCAAAGTGGGTGTTGCACAGGTAGATACGTTCTCTGTCTGGCGTTGCAGGGGATCTGAGATAAGATGGGATGCATCGTGCTTCCCGGGGTTACTTATCCCCACCCCTACTACAGCCAGCCCAAGAAGAACTCATGAGATCGTGCTTGCGGATTGCCAATGGGTGCCTGCAAGGTGCCAATTGAACCCGACTGCAACTTACTGTCAAGATATTGCATATAGAATCCACGCATTTTGGGCAGTTGGGCCTCAATGGCTTGTGATGCGGAGCGCAGCGCAGATCGTGGATCCCCGAGCCGGCAGGCTAGAGGCGAGACTGAGACGAACGTCGTCCGGTGCCCCGGCGAGGTGTTCCAAAGGCGGCGGAGTTGGAGCCAACAGTCAGAACAATGCCGTCCTCTGGTGGTGTTGGATGAGCTTGACAACGACCGGTTTCCAGGACCGGATTCCTGGCGATGCAATCAAGCCCAACCTAAGGAGCAAAGCTAAGCTGCACCGAGCGAGCGAGGCGGGTAAGGCAGTAATGCTGATTACCGGACTGGGGGGGGGGTTGGTTGGGGCGAGCTGGACTGTCTGCCGTGTCCTAAATTCAGGGCGTCCCGATTGCCTGACGAGAAGGACGAGCTCGATCAAGGAGACGGGCGAGGATGCGGTAGTGGTAGTGGTGGTGGTGGTGGTGAAAGCAGGGCTACTATGCTGCTACGTATTCCGGCCTCAAAATGCAGGAGAAGATGGGCCAGCAACGGCGAGACATGTGTGCTTTATTGCAGAAATTCTGATTGTGGTGCGGGGCTCCCTTGAGAACCGGTCCAATTCCCACCTGGAAAAGAAATGACGGCAGGAAAGAGGCTAGGAAATAGCATGGGGTTTGAGGGCAAGGAAGGGGAAGGGTTCGACAGATGCAAGTCGAGAGATGCGGCTCTCAAAGTGTGACCCATCTTGATGTGTTGGCGTGCGTCGTTGCCAGTTGATAGGAAGCGCTGGGAACTAGAGAGCTCCACCAAGACACAAGGGGGTGGCCATCGGATGCAGACAAGGACTAGACACAGAAGAAAGAGACACGGTGGGTACAAGAGCAAGAACACCGGGCCAGGCGAGTGTACACACACGAGCGAGCATGTGGGAGTCTAGGGTGGTGACGAAGGGGACTGAGGGCGAGAACAGACAACGGCCGTGAGCTTGGCGATGGGGGCATCTCTCCAGAGAGTACAGTCTCTCGGTTAATCTATCGAGGTACGTATCTCCTCATGACAGGGAGAGCCGGGCCTGGGAGGTGACCGCAACTCTCCCCCACGACCGTAACCTTGACCGTGGTCTGACGGCACCTAGGAGACGTGTAGCGCCGGAGGTATCTGGGCCACCAGAGTCACAAGCGCGGTACCGGTATCTCGAGGGCTCCTGGGCCTCGCGAGTCCGAGGAAAGACTCGACGGGGCATGTCTCTGCTGGGTAGAAGCCCGGTGCGGTGCACAAAGAGACTGGCCGAGTGATGTGGCAAATGGCACCGTCTCTGGGTCCGACCAATCTCTGCACATCAATTGACTGCAAGAGAGATGCAAACCGAGGGGCCGACAACCTGAGAAATTTGCAAGAGAGAAAAGGACTCGACATGGCCCATCTTCCGGCCTGCAAGTTAGATTGGCCGCCATAGAGAATCCGGACCAAGAGCAGGGAAGGGATATGCCTGGTTGCTGGGCTCGCCCGTGGTTCGGATACGGGAGAAGGTACGGATCTGTACATGCGCCCCTCCAGCCTCAGCAATACTCAACACAGGCGCTTCCGCCGAACGCACCATGCTTCGCGTTCTGGAAGGATTTGTTGCGCCATGCCCACCCACAGCTTGCCATGCGGCGAGACGCTGCGTCTCGCCTTCCGGAAACGGCTCGAGATTAAGCTCCGGGGCCAGGGGGCGGGAGCTATTACCGGGGGTCTCCAGCCCTCCCAGTCGAGCAGGTCCCGTACAGAGCCTGCGATCTATCTCGGCTGGCGCTTCGCTTGGCGGCGACCCTTGGGTCTTTTGCCTCGGTGGAGGAGGCATGTAGCACCGATTTGCGTCTGCCAGATACTATGTATGGCGAGTGGTATAATCAGGAGACTCACCCAATGCTGCAACTACAGTACTTGTGGTACACATCCCATGCAACTGAAACGCGTGACAACAGCAACAACACCAACAACACCGACAACACCAACAATAACGGCTCACGAAAGGCCCGTCCCTCTCGGAGGCACGAAACCGTTGATGAATTGAAACCGAGTCCGGAAGAAAGCCAGAACGAGGTTGGATGAGCGAACGGCGGCTGGCAAATTACAAGCCTGGTGGCGGAGGAGAATCAGCGCTTGTTTGATGATAGCCCGTGCTGTGGCAGCCAATCTCAGGGGTGGGAGGGGTTCAGTAGGGGCGGCCAGAAACGAGGAAGAGCCTTGCTTGTGCGGGACGAATTGTACTATGTGTGTACCACGGCATGGGCGTCGTTCGGTAGACAGCGTGACAGGGAGAGGGAGAAGGTGGGAGATGTGGGCCACAGGACGAGAGAGAGCGGCAGACAAGGCCAGACAGGCTGGACAGGCCGTGCCAGACTGCCGTGGAGGAGGAAGTCGGTGAGGCGAAACGAGAAAAGGCGCGAGCTGGCAGACCCTTGCAAGGGCCTGCAGCTCTGGGACCGCGGTGATTGTCCACGGCACACAGCTACTGCGCGGTATAACGCAATCGAACGGTCCAGCAGTCCGGGTCCGATTGATTGTAGTCTATTGTAAGCAGTGTGGCGTGAGGGGAGGCGAGCCGAGCAGGAAGGGGAAGGTGAGGGAGGCAAAAACAATCGCTTGGCCCGTCGACGGGGCCACCGACTGACTGACTGACTGACTGACTGACTGACTGACTGACTGACTGACTGACTGACTGACTGACTGACATGGACCATTGACGCGGCCATTGACGCCGGCCACTGGCATCCAGGTTCGGGAGAGTCGACGGCAGCAAGGCCATTCATTGCCATTGTATTGTGCTGGCAGCGGGTCTCGCGCATGTGTGTACTGTGGTGTATGTACTATAGATGTCGCAGCACAGCAGAGCAGAGCAGGCCTTAGCAATGCCACTCATGCAGTGATGAGTTGGCAATGCGGCTTTGAAATTAATCGAGATATCAGAATGTACCGCTCAACGGCTCAAGTACCCCCGGATTCCATGGGGCGAGGGGCATCGTCACGGTGCTGTACAGTCTGTGCTGCAGCACCCAGCCGAGTACCCCGGCAGTACATGGGGCGGAGGGGCACTGTACATTGAAGAGTACCCAGCTCCAGCAGCACCGGAAACAGCAGAAGCTGGCGATACTCTCCGCCAGTGTGGTCCTGGTGGATGGTGTGGGGCTGCTCTGCAGATGCCCTGTTTGAGTGTTGTGACTTGGGTCTCGGGGCCTTTTGAGTCTTGCATCCTGAGTCCTGGGTCTTCACTCGAGTCTTGACACTGACGAGTAAGTGAGTGTGGTATACACCAGATCTGGATCCGATCGGCCATGGGGCCTGGGGCCTGGAGCCTGGGGCCTTCGGAGCGACCTGTGGAGCGAGACGGCGCGGCTGTTGACGGGCCTTTCTCCGTACCAAGGCAGTCAACAGATGGAAATAATAATTGATTCGAAAGGAGGGGCAGAGACAGAGACAGAGACAGCAAGGCAGGGCACGGACCGGGTTGAAGGATCTATCGTTAGGCCGAGTAGGGCCGGCTGGCGTTGCTGGTGATTGGTCAATTGGTGGAGCTCCAATCACTCGCAGCGGAGTAACGGCTTACAGGGAGGGGGGATGGGCGGGACGCCATGGGCTACTACAAGCTACGGCTTGCGCAGGATACAACTTTTTGAACAGCAACAAGGTGAATTCAGCGAGGTACAGAAGGGCGGACCAAAGCAAAGCGAAGAGTCGACAAGTAGAGCAATCTATCTATGAGATGTGGGATCTGCGAAATGGGTTAGGGAACAGGAGGTCGTCCTCGTCGACCGAGGGCGCGGCAAGGTGCTGTGACCGGAGTTTGGTACGGAGGTACATGGGTAGACTACTGGTTGCGGTAGATACATGATGCCTCGCACGCTACCGCTACATGGAAAGGAAACCTTGCTCTCCATGTGGCCCAAGCGCCAACTCGTCCTTCCTTTTGCGTTCTCCCTCGCTAGTCTGTCAAGTCTGTCTACCTACCATGTGCCTGCACTGCACCACCGACGAACGACTGACGACCATGCCTGCTGGACATACTGTAATTTCAGCACAACAGCTCTCCTCTGTGGCCCCGACAAGCTGCTCTTCACTCATCCTCAATCCCAGCTGCTTCGATCCGTCCTCCAGAGATGTGTGTGAGTGGCGCGAGGTTGGCCAGGCAGCAAGGTCGGTGAGGTCCAGTGCAATGTGACGAGCTGCCACCACCCGTCCGTCACTACTAGGTATGCAACCCGTGACCAGCAGCACCAGGCTGGACTCGACCCCGTCGGACTCGAGGACGTGGCCAAGCAGCCAAAAGCCAGATCCACTACCGAGGACTGGACTGCCGTTACTGCTCTGCCTGCTGCTGCATCAT
This sequence comes from Diaporthe ilicicola, assembly GCA_023242295.1. Classification (NCBI taxonomy): domain Eukaryota; kingdom Fungi; phylum Ascomycota; class Sordariomycetes; order Diaporthales; family Diaporthaceae; genus Diaporthe; species Diaporthe ilicicola. The sequence continues at coordinate 42,838 of JALPVH010000131.1, read as the reverse complement.
GCTCATGCTCATGCTGATCTGATTCCGAGGCAACGCTCTCTCCCCCCTCTGATGGCGGACGAACCTGCTCCTTGTGCAGCCTGCAGTCCGAGTCCAGTCCAACACATCAATGGCGGCCGGCCTGCCAACGTCATGCTGCATCCATGCATCAGACTCGACTCGAGGTTGACAGGGGAGCCCGACGCCTGCTGGCTGATATGTATGTTCTCACACGTGCAAGGTGTGTGTGTGTGTGCCAGTGACACGCTGCTTCGGAGGCTGCCACGAGGTGTACCACAAAGATCGAACTATCCCTTGCACGACATGCTGTCCTCCCTATTTCCTAATGGTGGACTGCTCTTCCAGTCCGTCTCAGATGCATCTGAGTCAACGACCACTGCGGTATGCAGCCTTCTCCTGCTCCAGTCCTGCCCTGCTTGGTCGGTCTCCGCCACCCCCCTCCTCGCTTTTTTTAATTTTTTTTTATCCTTCCTTCCCTCTCTCCTTCGATCCATCCATACCTCTCGTGCATGTACACTACCTAAAACCCGCTCCCACCATCGGGAATAGCCATTTGCGCGATCATCTGATATCTGACTGCATGGCAACGTACATGAACAACACCAGCACGGACACGTCAACTCTAGGGGCCCGTTATCGAGGCCCAGGAGGGTGTGGTTGTGTATTGCCGGAGGCGTCGATTCCATCATCGTCGGCCTTAGACTCCAGTGTCCCACGATGATCCCAAGCAACTCTTCTGGACCCGGTCCCTGCATACTCTCCGCCTCCTTGGTTTCTTCTTTCCATTCCAGCCACGTCGTGGGTCGAGTGCAATGCAATCTGCAATGCATCGTCAGAAGTTCTGCAAGCGGCCTACAAACCCTGCTTCAGCACTTCGCCGCCTGCTTGGCCTGTCCCTGGCAACGCCGTGATTGGCAACGACTCCTCAGACTTCTCTCATCGTGCATTCCGTGGAATCTGTATCTCCCATATGCCGCGATTCGGAGGGGCCATCAATCCCCCGTCCTTCCTCCGAGTGGCGATCCCACCCTCGCCCGCCGCAACGCTCCCAGAGGTCGCGTCTATCTCGCTGACCCCCCGCGAACCCCGGCATGGTTCATGCGCATATGTTGTACTGTCGGCGAGGAGGCTGTCCTTATAGGGCATGATTTACGGGATGGACAGCTACTAGTCTTCCTTCTCTCACCTCGGTCGGACCAGTTTCGACCAGGATCCTGAGGAATCCAACTTATCACATAGCATTTGGACCTAGAGGGGAGGTAGGCCGGGCCAATCGATCCATCTCTTGGTCCGGTGAATCGTACTATGCTAATTTCCAAAACATTGTCTCGAGACAACTCCGTTGTCTTCTACCTTGCATACACACAGTCCGTTGCGTGCAACCAGTGCTCCATCCCGATTCACGTTACTCCCGAGGGAGGGGCACATCCTTACATGCCTTGTGTCTGTTGTCGTCTTCCACCATCGCCACGTGACATTTAAACACACATGTTGTGTCATGGACAAACGTGGCCGTTGAAATGTGCGGTCTGGAGCAGGCCTCGGCCGGTTCCTCCGGTTCGCTACACACCATGTTCATGTGATTAGGTCGCAAATGAGCGCAGTGGTTAAGAAACAAAATAGGCGACATGTGCCTGTCTTGGGTCGTAGCGGGTAAGAGATTCTAGAACCCCGGCTTCACGTCGAAGTAACGCTTTATATCCGTCACGCAACCGACCGGGAGGGCATAGAGGGGGTGCAATGGCACAAGGCGGTCCTGCTCGTCAAAAACCTGCGCCTCGTCGAGGTACGGCTCTACCGACCACGACGTAGTCAGGTAAGGCTGCTCGCCCTTGTTGAGCTCCGAAATGCCCACACCCACTGCAGCGGACGCGGTGGTGTCAATGCCAGAAGCTCCCGTATTGACCAGCTCCGACTTGTGCTGTGCGGAGCTCAGGCCCGAAAGGACGTAGCATGTGTGATACCCATCCGATGGACTACGAGATCGAGTCAGAAGGTCGTCGACACGTCACCACAGAGTTTTGGCAGTAGGGGCCCTACGTACCGGCCGGGTTTGTCTCGCAGACCACCGCGTTTGCTCTGGTCCTGACAGCAACACATGATGTAGCGAATTAAACCTTCTCGGCTGTACAAGCTCCGGCTGTGGAGAGGGAGTCTGTGTTTGTGACCATGCTGGTCATCTCTCAGCGACGGTACGTAATCGCCGCCTCCTACTCCTTTTCCTCCTCCTCCACCTGCTGCGAGCGCGGCCTCGATCAGCGGCCAGCACCCGCCGACCCAATGGCTGTAGCATCCATCCACAAGCTTGTTAGTGCGACCAGAAAAGCCGCCCTCGGGGGCATACTGGCGCGAGGATAGCCAGGAGATGAGTCGTGGAACATCAAGGTATCTGAACAGCACCCGCGGCGAGTGTCAGTCAGCATGCGCAGCTTCTTGTCATCGTTTGACTGGCCGGGCGAGGAAGGGGGACAGGCGTGACCACCATCTCAGAGCTCCTGCCTGCCTGTTTGGAGCTTGCTTACCTCGGGATGATGCGGTCGGGAGAGTCCAGAATGGCGAGGCAGCCTAGCGCACAGAAGGCGTATGCACCATGTGCTTCAGCATCCGGATGGGCCGATATCCCTCCCTCGAATGTTTGGCCTTGAGGGGTTAGCGAGAGGTAGCCAGGGCCCGGGGAGGGGCAGGCCGCAGAGAGACATTGTGTGTACATACATTTCTGAACGAACTCGGGTAGGTTTGTGAATAGCGTGGGCTGATCCGGGGTCCATGACGGGGACTCGGGGGTCAAATCCGTGGGGAGGTTCAACAGGGAGACCACAACTGCTGCGCAATACGCGCCCCTGGGAGGTTGGACCTTAGATTCGAGCCGACGACGACGGAGTTGGGGACAAGACAAGTTGGCAGATGAGATGGTTGATTCCCTTACCTGATGTCGACCTCTCCGCCAACAGCCATCTGAAAGCCCCCATTCGGCTGCTTCAAGGCGCAAAGCCATTTCCACATGGCCCGCCTGTCAACGACCTCATACACACTGTCCCCTCCCACGAGAGCCAGGGCCAGGACCATGGCGTAGGTTGTTGCCAGATGTGACATTTGACCATTGCCACCGCCAAAGCCACCTGTGTCGTTCTGCATGGAACGCGCCGTGTCGATCAAAGCGGCCCGATAACAGGACACGTCCTCGCCCAAAAGACTCAGCCCATTCAGAGACCAGCAGAGGAACCAGGGCCTGCTGGCATCTGCAGCGATGAAGGGGGCTGGGAGATTGCCCAACTGCTTGTGTAAAAACTTGATGTGCCTCTCCCGGTCGAGATGGGGCACGCCGTAGTCATTGCAGTCGTCGTGCTTCTCCCCCGACAGAAACGGCAGGCAGAGGTCCACGGTCTCGTCCTGGGTCACGGTGGTCGCGGACTGCAGCTCATCTCTCACAGGCGGCGGCGACGTGAAGAGGTCGGGAATCATGGCGGAGATGCGGTTGTCTGCTGGTGTTGTGTCGATGACTGGGTCGAGGATGGTGTCTGCAGCCGTGCTGCGCTGGCTGTGTTTGGCCTGCAAGATGGACGCAACAACAGCTCTTCCGGGGAAGATGACACGGTTCCGGGTGCCTTGGTTCTTTGTCCGGATTCTCATCACATGGACACGGGAAGCACGCATGGGGATCGAAGTGCGAGCGGTTTGAAAGGGGCGGGCCAGGACCAAGAGCCAGACAGAGTCGGCTCAGGGTCGTTGCAGGGCTGTGCCGACCGAATCTTGGTCGCAATCGCTCACGCCCTCCCGCTGTCCTGAGATTGTCCTTGTGCGAACAATGCCAACGCTGCAGCTGATGCTCCCGGCGGCGACGGCCTGATTGGCTATATCATGAGGGCCGCGGCTGGTGGGCGGCGTTGGCTTGACTGGCGGGTGGGAGGGTCAAAATTCCCGAGCTTCATTGCGACAGATGGAGTCGTGCTGGTGAGCTTTGATCCACGTCGGCCGTCCAAGCCGCAGCGCACCCCGATCCCTTGGCCGCCGACTTGCTGAGCAAGTCAAGTCCATCCCAAAGCCCGTGGGAACGGATTGACCAGGCTTCTAGCGATTGCCTTGCAGGGACAAGCCTCGACCTGCATTTCACGTCTACCTGCATCATCTTTTCCACCCCTCATCATGCTGATGCCGGCTTTTCAAGGTGTAGCACGGCAGCACGGCTAACAGCTCAACCCCCGTGGCCAGCCCCGCCGACCCAATCTTCGAGCATGTCATCGTCATGGGAGGCAGCACGGCCTGGCAGCCCAGACCATGGCGATGATCATGATCCTCATTGCTCGCCCTAGAAATGGACTGCGACTGGGAATATACGAGGGGCGAGCAGCCCGTGGGGCACGGGGTCCCCGACAAGCAGCACGATCGCAGCGCGGCCCGGCACCGGTTGCAGGCAGCCTCAACTAGGATCACAAGATCCTTCCTGTGATCCTGCAGCACAGACATGAAGGCTCGGGTGTGCTCTCATATTATACACCAAGAAAAACAGAGCCGGCACAGCTGGGACAGCATCGATACTGAGATGACGACCCTGGAAATGGGTGCTCTAGATGTGCGGTCGGAAGCAACGTCACCGCCGGGCCTCGAAAGATGACGCACCGGGTGAGAGGACATGTGGGAGCCACCCTCTCACCCTGTGGCAGCGTGTCTGGTCTGGGTGCCTCTCTTGGCCATCCCACCCGCTCGACTGCCTTGCTGTCCCGAGCCCTGCCAGACGCGACCACGCCGGCCCTGTAGAGACCCTCCTCCTGCGAAAGCCTGTGAAGCCAGAAGCTTGGATGTTCGCAGATGCCGAGGGGGGCCTTGGCCTTGGACCCGGAAAAAGCCCAAAACGGATCGGCGCAAAGTGGGCATCCTCAATGCCGCCTACCGTTATGTTGAACACACGAGTCCCGAGAGGTCCAAAATGAGAGGCAAAGGGCCGACTGGGATCGGCCCCGTTGATGTTGCTCGGCGAGCACCGAGATATCATATTCTATTCAAGCGCCAGCATGACTAGTAAGACTGGAATGCCATCCAACCTGCTCTTTGTCCAGGCCATTCGCAATTGGCGGCATACGTCCCTGACACGGGCATTACTTGGGGCTACGATGATTCTGTTTTGCAACCTTGGGCAGGGCAGGGCAGGCAGGCAGGCAGGCAGGTTCTCTTTCTGCAGCACGCCACAAGTACGAATGTTACTTTCCGCGAACCTACGTGTGACTGATCTTCTTGCTGCTGGCGATTCTGGCAGCCGCCAGTCGGCCATGAACGCATGGGCATGGCGTTGCTTGACCGCCGTTCGGCCTGAAGTCTGGGAGCACTTTTGACTTTTGCGAGCCACCGACAGATGCGACAGGCCCGTCAGAATCAAATTTCCGATGCCCGCCATTCCCAATATCGTCTTTCAAAGCGCCTTAAGACCATGAACACTATTCTGGTGGCGGGCTTCCCCAGGCCCGGCTTTACGCTGTATTTGTGTGTGTGGGGTGTGTGTGTGTGTGTGTATGTGTGGTCTATGTGTTTTTTGAGCAGATCTACTGTGCCATCTACAGTAGCCGAAACTCACCGTTCGTCAAGCGCTGGGTTGCTGTCGAGACCCAGCCCAGGCCAGGCACAGGCACAGGCCGGGAACGATGAGACGATCTGGGTCACCAGATCACGCAAGAAGCTTCGACCATGCCATGGCTCATGGCCACCGGCCGTCCAGCCGTCCAGCCAGCCAGCATGGGCGTGACGCTGGGCCCGATAGACTGATAAGAGAGGGGGGGAGGCAAAAAAAATCTCCTCCCTCGCCCCTGAGACCGCACCTGCAGATGCTCATGGCCTGCAGAAGACATGCAGCAGAGAGGGTCCAATGTTCAATGCCTTGGCTGCGACGATAGCAAGAAGAGGCACGCTATCGCAGCCTGCCAGCAGCCGACGTTGTCGTCGAGGCACGAGGCAGCAGCAGTCCGGCACCGTGATAGTCTCAGCAACAGGGTTGAACCCGTCCAGCGAGTCGTCTGTTCCAACTTGTCCCGCTTCGGCACGTACAATGGTGTAAGTCACTGTGCATGTACTAGCAAGATCGTCCGTGGATGAGGAGAGGAGTTTCCGCAGGTGCTCAGACCTCGGGACCCTCACCTTGTTCCTTGTCCCAGACCAATTGATGAGACGTGCGCGGCAAGCGAGGGCGGAGCATAGCTCTTTGTGGCTGTAAGGTCGCAGTCCCAAAAACTCAATGGCAAACGCAAGCATCGTGCTGTAGCTTACTAGTCTACCGTTCCAAAATCCGATAGTCCATCCTCCAGGGGTCCCATGGAATCCCGCACATGTGTGCACCAGCGGGCTCTGCTTATGGCCTGCACCACGCAGACCACAGACTTCGACTAGTAGGTAGTTCGGTACTCTACTGCACTGTAACTTGTGTACCTAAGCTAGGTACCTAGGTAGTGAGCGGCGTGCGCTCTACCCGAGTTGCCCATTGGCGTCGCCCCCTTTTGCGTGCTTTACCTAGCAGCAAACTGTCTGCACATGCTTTGGTATCTAGTCTAGTCCCGTGACGGCGGGGGCCCTTGGCCTGGCCCTTCGTCGACGAGCCCGGTTTCTGTCGACAAGGCCGCCGGTAGGCAGCGGATACACGGCGGTCAGTTACAACGAGGGCCTCTAGTGCACAGCTTCCCAGCTTTAAGCCAGAGCCCGGGCCATGAGGGTGTTTCGTCGCCTGCAGTCGATCAGGAATGGATCGATCTCCGGCTCAAGGATGAGGCTCAAGGATGAGGCTCAATGTTCCTTCCAGCATTCGATTTGCGAACGGGGCAACACGACGCGAAAATGCCCCTCCTGCATCGCCAGCATCGCAACTCCACCACCTTATGGGGCAGGCATGCAGCCCCAAAACCCTGAGCCTCATCGTCCGATTCAACTGCTCCGTGCCCAGGCGCCGAAGATGGCCTGCCGGGCAGCCGGGCCAGGGCAGCCTGGTCGGGGCCCTTTGCTCGATGCCTGGCACGAAAGAGGGGGAGCAGGTACGGAAGGTATGATGAAGCGCGCACCCGGGCAGGCTCGATTGCTGTACGCACTATGCCACAGTACAGTAGTTGCAGTGCAGTGCCTCGCTGCCCCTCTCAAGCTCTCGGAGGCGAGCAACGTCAGGGAAGAGAGAGGGGAGTCGGAGGCAGGGTCCTCCACCGAACTTAAGAGAGGGACGTGGGTCAGGGTTGTTGGCCCTGGCGCTGCGGCTGGGTCTCTCAGAGCCGTCTGGACGCCAGCGCACGGCACGGTGATGCGCACGGCGCTTACCTGTTGTGGCCTGGTACAGCGGCCCCAGTGGGGCGGCATGGGACTGGGCGTGGGCGTGGGCGTGGGCGTGGGGAAGAAAAGGATGGCTGACAGGACAGCGCAGGGGCAAGCAGGGCTCGCCGTCACCGTCCAACGAATAGCTGCCACGCAGCATGCGCGTCCGGCCTCTGGCCACTCAACGGCCCAGACGAACCGTCGTGGTCGCCCATGCAGGCCAGCAGGCCAATCTGGACCGAGCAATGATACGATGCGATGGAGCGAGAGATGCACTGGTCCTGCACACCCGAGACTTGCCGCCTCTACTGTACCTGGCCCGGCCTGCTCTCCCACTGTGTCGCTACATCGCATCGCCTCCCAGTCTTGGGGCCGCTCTCGTTGCTCCACAGCGCCTACACTACTGTACTGGACAGCAGACTACCACAACACATAGACCTACTGACATGGCAGAAACCGTGCTGTACACTGCCACCACTGTCGTGCATGTCCCATTGCTCCGGACCCAGCCTCGGACCCAGCCTCGGAGCCATGGCAAGCCAGATTTGGCAAAGCGATGCTGGCGACGAGGGGCCAATTCCCCAAGGATGGCTTTCTGCCAGCACCACAATGCCCATTGTGCCCTGCTGTTTCGCAGCAGCAAGCACGACACATTACGATGCTTCACCCCACAGCTCCACCCTTGGACCGAGTCCTGCGCGAGGCAGCGAAGACTCGCATGGCCAGCTCTCATCTCTCCTCGATGGGAGCTCTCAGCCAGCAACGGGAAATGGCAGTGAAACGAGACGTGCACCATCATCGGTCTGCAGGATCGCTGTGACAACATCACGCCGTGATATTCATTTCATTGAGCACAGAGGAGCTCCTGTCCATTTCCACAGAGACTTGGATTGTGTGGCAGTCGGGACCCGAGCAGGTTGTGGATAGTCGGCCGGACGAGCAGCCTCCCGAGCTGTCTCCAGCCAAGGTTCCATGCTTGTTGGTATGCTTTTCAATGTTGGAAACATGATTGACTCTGGGCAACCCCAACATCGTCAACTGATCTGCCGGCACCGGCTGGCGCCGCGATCTGAAATCCATTGTCAGACCTTAATCAACAACGGTTCTCCCCTCGCAAGATCCCAAGGTGATCCTGTCCTGTGCAATCGTCCTCATCTGCAGGGTGTCACACGGTGGCAACAGATTGCGAGACGGCTGGCAATCTCTCGTTTGGTTGTAGGGTTGCGCCAACAGTGTCTCAGAAAGTCAGCACTGTCAGCGCGGGTGGGATGCCAGCATTACTAAGATCAGAGACCATGAATCCATCCCGTCCCCATCCAACAGCAGGGCCTCGTGGGCAGCGTGGCAGCTGAGGTGCTTGGCAGTCCTCCGTGATCCGCTGCTTCGAGTCTTCCCGTCTATTATGTGGTCGACCGAGCACTGTGGACAGCATATAGTAGATGGGACAACTCACCATCCCCTCCTACAACCTCGGGTCCAGTTGTCCAACAAAGGTCGTCGTCGGGGTTTCAGAAGACCTGACCCACTGGCACATACGACTGGTGGGTGCTGTGTTGACATGTTCATGCTGCTCAAATCCTGTTTCGGGCGGCAGGCACAACACTTTGAGCCAAGGCTGGGATGGCGGGCCATGCTCGTCTACAGTCTACTATGTACTCCGTACAGAGAAAAGGTCTCGTGGACAGTGCGAAGAGGCTACCCGCGATGTCCTCTATCTCCGCCCTCCACGGATCCGTACGTGGCTTGGTGCTGTGGGCGTCCCGGCCTCCGATTTTGTGTGGAGCCGGCACCAGGTCGTGTGTGCATTCTACCAGTCTACCAGTCCATACTGCGTATGGGTGAGGAGCAAGGCCGGACTCTGGGCTCTGCAACGGACACCAATCAATCCCTCGCTGGGGCCAGCAGACCCCGGCAAGGTGGCTCAAAGTCCCTCCTGCCCCAGAGAATGCGAGAAGAGACTTTCTCGAAGCTGTGGAGACGGCACCCTTGTCTGATTCATGTCGAGGCTGGGATTGGCCGTGCTACTAGTGCTGCATGCTCACCGCTTCTTCAACGACCAGAGACGAGAGTGATGTGCGGGACTTGAGCGTCCCCATTGCAACAGAGACCGGTGCCAGAACGAACCACACCAGACGCAGGCGCAAGACGCAGACACGGCAACACTGCAGCAGGGAGGGGACGCGAGAAGAGAATCAGTCTTGTCCTGGCTTTCTCGGCTCCATCTCCTGTTCTGGTCTCTCTCTTTCTCCTCTGTCACGTTGTCTTGTTCTCTCTACAACCCTACCCAAGACCGAGAACATCGCACATTGCGTAAAGCTCGGCATTGTTGCATCTTGACGTTGACAGACGAGAACAACACAACCTTGACCTTGAGAGATCACTGCTCGCCCCTCCCCCTCCTGCTCGGCTCCTCCCTCCTCACTTTCCCATCAAGGGTCTTCCGAGTTCCTCCCACCTTAGCCGTCCTGCTTTAATCTTCCTCCTGCCCAGGTCCAGGTCCAGGCCAACGGTTGTTCGCGCAGCTCATGACCCTTCTCTGACATCCCTCCAGTCTCGCCTCGAGACCTTCTTGAAAGAGCGGTGTCCTGACTCCGCGCCCGAAGCACACCTCAGTACAATACTATCGAGCATCGCAGTCCCTACTTTTCTCTCAATCTGTCTGCCCCTCCTCCGCCTTCCTGACTTCTGAACTCCCGGCAGCCATGACATTTGACTTCAGCGCCGGTCAGGCAGGAGAGGCTGCTTTGCTGGAACAGCTCGGGTACGACCCACGGGAACGATACGCAAGCTTCACCACCACCGGAGTCTCGCAAAACTCGATACCGGCCACCACATCGACCGCCATGGTCCAGCAGCACAGTCGGCAGAGCCCCTCGGGGAACTGGCAGATGCCTCTAGACATGGTCGCCGCGGCTGGCGTTTCCCCCGTCTCAATGCACTCTCCCAACACCCACACAGTCGCCGCCTCGTCACCAGAAGAGCAACAGGCACAGTCACCGCTCGGGCAGTCCCCCATAGGGCATCACAGCTCAACTGCCTCTAGCCCTCACCAACAGCAGCTGTCGCCACAGGCGCCCTACACTACCACGGCGGCGCTTCCCCATGCACCATCCCTGATCGCGGACTGGACCTTCCAGCAACAGCAGATGCAGCCGCAGCCGCAGGACCTGTCCCACTTCATCCAGGACTCGTCCGCCATGATCAGCTTCAACCCCTTCCTGGCGAACCTGCAGCCCTCGCCCATAGGCTATCTACCCGCGAATACACAAGCTGCCCTGGGTGCCGGTATGCAGCAGGCGGATCCGACCACCTTCCAGATGTCCCCCGTCGAGGAGGGCGCCCAGCCGATGCCTTGGGATATGGGCACCAATATGAGCACGGGCATGGCAAACTGGCAGGATTTCGAGGCGGCCATGCACATGCCTGCGGATGGTCTCCCCCGTGTGGGCAGCATGGGCAGCAACTCCCCTACCGGTACCTACCTCGAGGTATTGTCCCTGGGTTCCGGGAGCGACAATGGATGGGCCATGGTCGACATGTACCACCCCAACTTTGACTCTTTCTCTCAGACCCAGCAGGCTCAGAATGTCTTCAATCCCGGACAGACCCTGCATTTGCGAACCAACTCGGACTCGTCTCAATCTGATGGCACCTCGTTGGAGTTTGGCAGTTACGAAGAGGTGCCACTCCCCTACTCGCCGTTCTCGCCTGGTTCCGACTCGTACGCGGAGAACTCGAACCACCGCAATTGTTTCCACGGGGACAGCCACCACCATCACTCGCATGAGCTGATCAGCCCTGCTGCTGCTGTCACCCCCGTTCCCATCAAGACCACGCCTAGCAGCCGGTCGAGCCCGTCTAGCGGCTCGGGGGTCGGCTCGACTAGTGGCCAGGCCTCGTCTGTCTCGCCCCCAGCGAGGAGGACCACGGCTCCCAAGAAGAGCCCCATCGCCAAGCCAAGCCAAGCCAAGGCAGTCATTCGGAGGACATCGAACGGCAAGAAGGACGGCACTGGCGAGAAGAAGGTTGGCAGGCGTAGGGGGCCTCTGCTGCCCGAGCAGCGAAAACAGGCGAGCGAGATCAGGAAGCTGCGCGCCTGCCTGCGATGCAAGTTCCTCAAGAAGACCTGTGACAAGGGAGAGCCTTGCGCTGGGTGCCAGCCTTCTCATGCCCGTCTCTGGCAAGTGCCCTGCACCCGCATTGACATCAAGGACATCGGCTTCTTCATGAAGGACTGGAAGGCCGACTATGAGAGGCATCTTGATCGTGGTGTGTCAGTCTACAACGTCAAGGGCTTTGCGCAAAAGGAGACACTGATGTGGATCACACACGGCTATGGCTTCTGCCTCCCCGTCATGGTCCGTGAGGTCTTCGTCGCGGACGAGAGCTGCTTCCAGGTTGATTGGGTCGAGTCGCATCTCGAAGACCAGGAGCCGATAGACTTCGAGATCAGGACCGAGAAGCTGGATGTTGGCCGTGATGGCGTATCCATGGAGGCATTGTCGGAATACCTTGACAAGCACATTGACCAGTCGTTCGAGACCTTCATCGACGACCACTTTGAGGGCACGCCCTTCATCACCGAGATCCTCAAGACCGCTCACCGCTTCTACATGAAGGAGAAGATGCCAGTCATCCGCAAGGCACTCAAGCTCGTGCTGGCATACAACCTTACCCTGCACATCACCATGGTCGAGCAACAAGGCTCTGAGGAGCAGTTGGATGGCACAATTGATGACGAGGACTCCAAGTACTTCGGCAAGGTCGTCGCACCTGTCATGATCAACTTCCAGATCAAGTGCGCCATGGCCGACATGTGGAGGGACCTGCAGAAGGACATCCTGGAGGAGCTCTCGGCGCTCTACTCGAGTGTGTACAGCGGAGACCGTCTCAAGAACTGGCCGACGATCTTCATGCTGGCGTCCATCCTCCTGGCTGTCTGGGAGGAGATGCAGTTTGACTGCCACTACCGCGTCCCAGACCCCGTTGCCGTCAACAAGTTCTGCAGCGACATGGAGACAATTCCGGTTGGCGTCATCGTCGGCCTCTTCCACGCCATATCCCAGAAGCTGCCCGCTTTCACCGAGTGGGACACACGGAGGCACGGCCAGCTGCTGAACAACAACCCGGCAGTCTGCGAGGCCATGACTGAAGTTCGACAGCATGTTATGAAGCATGGTGAGTTGACCAACACCCCCCCCCCTCCGGGCCCCACCCTCGAATCTGAGGATGTTTCCGGACGTGATCGCTAACGGCCCCTGCAGAGGCATACCTGAGAACACGGCCAGACACCAAGTTCGACAGGGATGACTTTGACTCCTTGTCGAACAAATTCCTGTCCAAGTTGGTCATTCGCTCCAACTAGACAGGGTCACTGTTGTTCCATGTAAAAGCCGTCTCAGCAGATGTGCGGGCACGGCGGCGGGCGGGCGGACGGACGGATGGGACGTGAAGGTTTGAGATTCCGGGGAGGCAACATTTCACAATGGGTGGTTGAGGGGTTTCATTTTCGTATTGGGCATTTCAAGCGAGGGCGTTTCTGCGATTTACTACTTGATTTACTTTGGTTTTTGCTGCGATTCCTTCACTCGGCCGGTCACCGCCACAATCGCGACGACATGACGCTCAGGTAACGCGCCGGAAGCACACGCTTACGACCAATTGACGACACAAACGACTTTGTACGACTGAATCTTTTGTTCCCCTCCAGTGGATCAAAACTTTTATGATGAAGAGGGGAAGGCTCGTTGGCGCGACCTCAAACGGCATAGATATGTGCACAGCAGCATCGGAAAATGGCGCTCGTTATGACAGGCTCATGCCTCGAACGACATGATGGCAATATTATTTTACAGTACACTTCTTACGCTCCCGGCTTCCTCTGCGCAACAGGGACAGCAGAGGACGATACATCAGCCCCAAAACGGCTGCCTGTAGCTGGTTCCTCGCGGGACGGCTCTTTTTGTCCAGCCTGTGGGCGTCGATCAAAATGTTGTGTAGCTATCTACTAGAGAACAATAAGAAGAGTCCTTTTTTTTCTTTCATATTGGAGCGCGCGAGACCTCAGACAAAGCAAAGGCACAGGCGCCCGAGTAGGCCAGGGCAGGGCAGGGCAGGGCAGGACGAGCAGAGCAATCTTGTCCCTTTCGCCCGCGCCTCTGCAGGCCACTGGGCTCACCGCTACTGAGCCCGGACGTGCTGGTGTCCCGTTCTGGGTTGACTTGCAGCACACCTGCAGGGCGGACGGTTCACAACTGCCCGGGGGTGGGCCACTCACAAAGCAGCAGTGGTGTGTGAGCGTGGAGACGCGATTCATTTGGGGGTGTTCTTCTTCTTCTTACTGTGATGTGATGATGCCCATGCAGCCATCATGGACGGGGTTGAAGCTCTTGCTTCATGCACCGTCATCTTTGTGCAGAGGGATAAGCTTACTTTGCTGCAGTCAGTCAGCTTGTCCAGAATCCCTCTCCGCTTTGGGAGCACACAGGCGTGGAGTTCGCCGCTCCCAACGGCTCATGCGACCTCTGAGAGAGTGTAGATATCTTTCCAAGGTTGGGTTGTAGGGCGGCGGTTGCCGATGTAATGAACACGGAGGCCGTGGGCTATGATACCTGCACGTTGATCTCGCCCAAGTCGAGCGAGATCCGACAGAGAAGAGCGCTCTTGGCGCATTCCTCCGAGCTTTGGTCCCGTTGCCCGTTCACCTCGGATGATATGGTCTACAGCATCCGTACACTAGGCCCGTGGTGACGATAGATAGTCGGTAAGCGTTGTCGGGAAGGACGCCCAAGCCAACCCTCGCTCCCGGCAGTGCGTGTTTCGGGCGACTCGACAGCCGCCAAAGATACCACTCAAGGTTCGAAGCAGCGCCAGGAACAAGAACATCAAACCTTGCACGGGGTGGATGTTGTGTTCCTGGCGAGGGCGTACACGGCACACAATGACAGCAGTTTCCCACTTGAAGTCGGGTCGTGATGAGCGGGGCAGGGGGTCGGGCGGGCCAGCTTATCCTTAATCCCAGTACAGGACGTGACGTCGGTCGGGCTTGCCGGGGCTTGCCTGTGACCCCACGTTCTTCTCATCGACGTCCCAACGGATGACGGCAACCGTCGGCCATGTCTACTGTAGACTACCCTGCCGGGCGGAAGTCTTCTCACGATGGCCTAGTTTTGATATTTGCTGAGAGTCTGACGATGTATTGAACAAGCCCAGCCGGCAGGACAGGACATCTGGACCGTCAGTGCCACTGGTTTGGGCACTCTCTCAGGGTTGTGGTTAAGCGGGCTCTCCATGTGAGACAGATGGCAGTGACGCAATACCTGGGCCCGTTTGCACCTCGACTCTCCTGAGCAGGCGCCTTGCACTGCATATTGCATTCAGAAGCCTCACTGCAGACAATCAATATCAATCACACTCACACACTCGCTCAGTCATCTGAACTGCGGAAGCAGCTACCACGTTCTAGATTTCCTGTGGCTGCGTGGCTGCCTTCACTCCTTCGCCTCCCGGCCTCCCAGCCACCCGCTGCCAACCCTCCAGGGCTGCCCTCCCACTCCCCTGGGCTGGGGCCAAGCTTCGCTGATGAATCACGCGGGCGAAACCGCCGCCGTCGCGCCCGCCTTCTCATTGGCCATTCTTTCCTTTATCTGCCTGCTAGACCCACTATTTCTGCTCTATCTGGCCTGTCTTGCCCCCACCACTTTAAGGCAGGAACCAGTGTTACAGGGGCCAGTTCCTCCGCTTTCCACCAACGTCTGTCCTGTCATTGCTCCTGCGCCCGCGCCCGCTCGCAAATGCACAGCACAGCACAGCACAGCACCGCACAGCCGTTTGCCTCCGCTCCCTCCTATTTAAGCCATCCATCCCCAACGCCACCCACGTTGCCATCCTTCGACCTTCCCACAACAACATACCCAACATCGACCGGCAGTCAACCATCATCTTGTCAGTCAAGTTCATCAAAACTAAACATCATCAGCCTCCCACATCAAGTGATCTTCACCCCATCAACAACAGTCACCATGCAGATCTTCGTCAAGACCCTCACCGGCAAGACCATCACCCTCGAGGTTGAGTCCTCCGACACCATCGACAATGTCAAGTCCAAGATCCAGGACAAGGAGGGTATCCCCCCTGACCAGCAGCGCCTGATTTTCGCCGGCAAGCAACTCGAGGACGGCCGCACCCTTTCCGACTACAACATCCAGAAGGAGTCCACCCTCCACCTCGTCCTCCGTCTGCGTGGCGGTATGCAGATCTTCGTCAAGACCCTTACCGGCAAGACCATCACCCTTGAGGTTGAGTCGTCGGACACCATCGACAATGTGAAGTCTAAGATTCAGGACAAGGAAGGCATTCCTCCTGACCAGCAGCGTTTGATCTTTGCTGGAAAGCAGCTCGAGGACGGGCGGACTCTTTCCGACTACAACATCCAGAAGGAATCTACTCTCCACTTGGTTCTTCGCCTCCGTGGTGGCATGCAAATCTTTGTCAAGACCTTGACGGGAAAGACGATCACGCTCGAGGTGGAGTCATCGGATACAATTGATAACGTGAAGTCGAAGATTCAAGATAAGGAGGGCATCCCACCAGACCAGCAGCGTCTCATCTTCGCTGGTAAGCAGCTGGAAGATGGGCGGACCCTGTCTGATTACAACATCCAGAAGGAGTCGACGCTGCACTTGGTGCTTCGTCTCCGTGGTGGACAGTAGGCGGTTGTGCGATGATGCGACTATCTGAAATGACGACGCAGGGGACGGTCGGCGGGCAGTGACGGACTTGGCACATAGAGAGAGGGGCGGCTCGCGCCTCTCGGATCGCCGACTTCGGTTTCAGCGGGGGGACCCCACCTCCGCAGTGAGACAAACAGAATATTAGACCCCATTCAAGTCCATCTGAATTTTCAGTAGTATTTCCGTGACGATGTTGATGTCCGTGAACGTAACGCCACGTCCTTGCTTCTCTGGCAGGATGGTTCCTTAGAACCTGGGGAAAACCCGTCCCGAAGTGCACTCCTTGTTGATCGTCCACTTCTATTTCAGTGCTCGCTCCTACCGCCCCGGGCCCACCCAGGCCACAGAAGCTGGAAACTTCCAGCCGTCGCGCTCTCCAGAATAGACCGCGCTTGACCATGTTTCCTACACAAATGCAAATCTGGCACACGATGACTCAACCTCACATTACTTTGCTCTGCAGCCGTCGAGTGGGGCAATCTTTCCCGCCCTAAGAGAACAGAGCACCTCGTTGGGCGACCACCACGCCGTCACAGCTTTTTTTCCAAACCAAAGCACGCTTGCAGCCTGGATGGAGCATGAATTCCTACTCTTACCATCTCAAACTCGAGCTCTACCCAAGTCCCGACCCATTGTCGACCAGCGCCAGCTCAAGCAGACCCATCTGGCACCCGGCTGCGGGGAGCAGCATCTTCGATATCCTACCGTCTCATCCCCATCGCGGCGACCAACAGGCCGTCTCCAGTTCCTTGAAGAAGCGCGAGAAGCAGAAACGAACAGACCAGCTCGAGCAATACCTGCCCCCAGAAGACCGCCGCTTCCTCTACAAGTCCCCAGCCAGGGTGATCGACTGCGGCCCGTCGAGACCTACACCCCCAGCAGTCGGGGAGGACGACAGTGATATCTTGCTGCTGAGCACGACCAGGCGGAGAGAAAGATCAAGAAGCTTTCCGCCTCCGGGCCATCTTGCTGGGATCGGGCCCCGATCAGCCGCCAGGGACTGGCGATTCGGGTCTATTCGCATAGAAAGCTTCGACGTACCCGACGGCTTTCACAGCGACGACCCCGAGTCATCTTCTCTCGCCATGGCAAGCAGCGCCCATCCCTCCCCAGCTGCCCCGCTGGGCCCCAATCTTGGGGGCCCTGGAACAGATACAAAGGGCGAGTTTGTGCCCCTAGCTGGGAACAAAACAGACGCTGGGTGGGGAATAGTGCACCTCTATCGTGAGCCTCACGAGCTCGCGGTCGCGAGCACATCAACCGAAAGCCTCAGCGGTGGCGACGGCACAATCCTCTGCATCCCTGCTGTCCCGGGGTATTTGTCGCCAGTTGGGTTTCTCAACTTTGTGGGGCGGAAGTGGATGGCGCAGGTTGCACATTTTCGCATGCTCATGACCAGTGTTCTAGGCACTTATATGGTTTTGATCAAGTGCCGAAATCGCGAGTCTGCCGAAGCCTGGAGGAGGGAATTCGACGGCAAGGCATTCGGTCCCATGCGGGTCAGTTGGCCTTCCCAATCAGACCTTCACTCTGCGCACGCTTGCTGACGCCGAGTTAGGAGGAGGGCATCTGTCATGTCACCTCTATCAAATCCATCACGATCGAGACCCCGTCCCAGCCAAAAGCGAGCTCTTCCAAGGGCTCGACTGTCGGCCACCTCAGCTCCCTCAAGCCGTTCCCGCCCCCAACCCCAGACCTTGTCGAGCTCCCTACATGTACGGTATGCCTCGAACGCATGGACGACACCTCGGGGCTCATCACCATCCCATGCCAGCACGTCTTCCACTGTACCTGCCTCCAGTCATGGAAGGGGTCTGGCTGCCCCGTCTGCAGAGCCACGAACCCATCTCCGCAGTCGGCGGACCCCAGTGACCCATACTCGCACCCATTCGGCCACGGCATATCGAACATCTGCGTGACCTGCGACACAACCGACGACCTGTGGATCTGCCTGATCTGCGGCAACGTCGGGTGCGGTCGATACAAGAGAGGGCATGCCAAGGAACACTGGAAGGAAACAGCGCACTGCTTCAGCCTCGAGCTGGAGACGCAGCACGTCTGGGACTACGCGGGCGACATGTGGGTTCACCGATTGATCCGTGAGAAGGGCGAGGGCAAGGTGGTCGAGTTTCCCAGCACCGACATGGCAGCGCGCAATGGGGACGGGCAGGCGGCTCTCGACATGGACGTAGTACCGCGCGCGAAGCTAGAAAACATCGGCATGGAGTACACAAATCTCCTGTCGAGCCAGCTAGAAAGCCAGCGCCTCTACTTTGAGGAAATCATCAGCAAGGCAGCCGACAAGGCGGCGAAAGCATCGGCCGCGGCGGAGGCTGCCTCGTCCCAGGCTGCAGAGGCGATGAGCAGGCTCCACCTCCTGAAGGAGGAGCACGATACGCTCAAGACCGAGATGATCCCACAACTGGAACGGGATCTAGAGCGTGAGCGCAAGCGGGGGGACAGGTCGACCGAGGTCGCCAGGAAGCTTGGCCAGTCACTCCAGGAGGAGAAGAAGATCAACGAGGGTCTGCTTGAGAAGGTCCAGCACGTAAACAGGGAGTTGGAGTCGTGCAAGGCGCAGAATGAAGAGCTGAGCAGAGAAGTTGCAGAGCAGAAGGACATGAATCACGACCTGACGCTGTTCATCTCGGGCCAGGAGAAGCTAAGGGAGATGGAGCAGGAGGGCAAGGTGACGCAGGAAGAGCTTGAGGAGGGCGAGGCGAGTGTGCCTGAGAAGAAGGGGAGGGGAAAGGGGAAGGGAAGGGGCAAGGGAAAGCAGTGAAGCCTGGTGGCCTCTGAAGAGCGAGGGGCACGAGTCTTTGTGAGGGTAGGCCTCAGCATCTTCAGGCATTGCACCAGCAGTCCCAATACGTAAATTTTAAATCCCGACGCAGGGCAGACTACAACTTTCGAGCTGGCAAATATCAACAAATTTCTCTCTTGGTTGCTCATGACCCGGTGCGAGCAGTGTCGTTGAAAGCAAGATAGATGTTAGACCTGGGCCTGCTATTGGAGCGCACGCCCTCGAGAGGAAAAGTCCCATCGCCAGAGTCGAGTATCGAGCATGCGATGAGGCGACTGAGATGTCCGGTGGTGCGCGTGTGACATATGTGGCCGACAACTTTGGAGGCTACGTACTATCCTTCAATGTAGCTTGCCCGGGTAGCCTATCTAGTCCTTGAGCTTTGTTGGGGATCGGCATGGCAGCTGGGTGTGTGCCAGCATTGGGCTTGGTGGAAAGAAGCGGCAGAGTCCTAAACACCCGGGGAAGGGGGAGGAAGGGGGACCCCACCTGGGCGGAAGGGTGGAAGGATGGCCTGTCACGTCACTTGTTCAACAGGTCAGATCTTTTTTTTTTTTTTTGCCGTTCCAAAAGATCTCGCCGGATCCGCAGCCCGACAAGTACGACGGCGAGCCTGGCCTCACGACATGGTGCATTATACATATGCATAGCGGTGTATCTCTATTTTACCGCGCGTGTTGGACAGACTGCACGAGAGCTCTCGGCCGTCCAAGATTCAGCATCCTGATCGCCACCAGTTCGAATTTCCACCGCAGGCGATCTCAGGACTGTTGGCACTGGACCATGGCCGTCAAGTCCACCTGAACATCATTTCCACCTCGCATCTTGCACGCCCTACCGGCTACCGGCGTACACGACATCGTCGGCTTCGAGCCTTCGATCAGTCCACTGCCAGATCGAACAAGCAGCCCAACACACCACAAAACCAGTCTGGGGTCTGGGTAATATCTCCCCCGTCTTTTCTCCCAGATTAGGGCGGTCTAGAGCGATAAATGTTTAAAAAGTTGGATTTCTCATTATATACACCTATACTTTTTTAATTAAACCTATATATAAAGCCCCCCCCCTTATAATCTTATTATTTTTAAAAGAGTTTTTTAAAAATAAAAATAAATAAAATAATAATTAATTAATATTTAAAAAATAAAATTTTATTATATTATATTTTTATTATTAAAATATAATTAAATATAATATAAAATTTTATATTATTATAATTTAAAAATATAAATTAATTATTAAAATATATATATTTTAAAATAAATATTATTATAAAAATATTTTATTAACCCTTTTAAATATTAATATAAAATTATATTATAATCTTTTATTAATAAAATTATTTTATTTATTTATTACTTATTATAAATAAATATATTATAAGTATAGCGTAATTAATAAAAGGTTTTTTTATAGTTAATTAATATTTATTTTAAATTTAATAAATTTTATAATTAATTTATATTTTAAATTATTATAATATAAAATATTATCTTAATTATTTATTATAAAAAAAGCTTTTATTAGTTATGTTATAGCTTATAAGGTATTTATATATAATGGTTAATAGGTTAATTAGATAAGCTTATCGATAAGCGGCTATGGTGTAGCCTCACGCTAGCGTTTGGCCTGACACCCTCACAATAAGAAGTGAGGTGAGCCTGATAGCAATTTGACTTTTTAGACATTTGTCGCTCTGGGCCCCCGTACCAGAGCACCAGCACTGCTACTGCGCGTGTCCATCAGAGCAGCCGACGACATGCCTTCTGGACAGGCCTCCGCTCCGGCCTCAGGCTCGGGTCTGCCAGCACCGTTCCAGAGCGCAGACGCTCCAAAACCGGCCAAAGAGCTCTACCCCATGAGCAACAGGAAATACGACACCTTTCTCTGGTTCATGTCCATCTTTGTCGATCTTTTCTTCCGCGAGGTCCATCCCAGGGGCTCCTGGAAGGTCCCAAGGCAAGGGCCTGTCTTGTTTGTTGCCGCGCCCCACGCCAACCAGGTGAGCAACCCGCCCGCTGATGGTGACAAGGCCTGTGGGCAATGCTCCATCCAGCCTCTGACCACCAACTGACTGGCCTGCCCTGACTGACTCCGTGTCTAGTTCGTCGATGCCCTCATCCTCCAGCGCACCCTTAAGAAGGAAGCCAAGCGTCGTGTCTCTCTCCTCGTAGCGCAGAAATCCGTCCATGGCTTTATCGGCTGGGCCTCTCGCCAGACCGGCGCTGTCCCTGTTGGCCGCGCGCAAGATGCTGCCAAACCCAAGGACGGCACCGTGTACCTTCCCGACCCCATAAGCGACCCGACCCTGATCCGGGGCGTCGGTACACACTTTGACAGGGACGCGGAGATTGGTGGCATGATCTTTCTGCCCGCTGGCAAGGGCCAGGCAAGCACGAGCGTCGACATAGCAGAGATCCACGGGCCCGAGGAGATACGCGTCAAGAGGCCGTTTAAGACAAGGCTGGCCGTGTTTCAGCTGACAGGTCGCGACGACGTCGACGACTCTGGTAACTTCACCAACAAGGAGCTCAAGGGCATCAAGGATGGCTACGGCGGCACCCCGTACAAGCTGGCCCCTCACATCGACCAGACCAAGGTGTACGAAGCAGTGTTTGACCGGCTGCGATCTGGGGGTTGCGTGGGTATCTTCCCCGAGGGCGGTAGTCATGACCGTACTGGCCTGCTTCCCTTGAAGGCTGGCGTTGCTATCATGGCGCTTGGTGCTCTCGCGGATTCTCCCGAGGTCGACCTTAAGATTGTGCCCGTTGGCATGAATTACTTCCACGCCCACAAGTTCCGGTCGAGGGCGGTGGTCGAGTTCGGCCAGCCTGTAGAAATCCCCACGGAGCTCGTTGACATGTACAAGAACGGGCAAAGGCGAGACGCTATCGGCCAGCTTCTGGACACGGTCTACCAGGGTCTGGCTACCGTCACCGTGCAGACGCCCGACTACGACACCCTGATGCTTATACAAGCCGCCCGGCGCCTTTATAAGCCCACCGGAAAGAAGCTGCCGCTCCCCTATGTCGTCGAGCTGAACCGAAGGCTGGCGATGGGCTACGAGAAATACAAGGATGACGAGCGCATCGTCCAGCTGTCGGCAGCGGTCAAGGACTACAACAAGCAGCTCCGATATCTCAACATGCGCGATCACCAGGTTCAATATGCCAGGATGCCGATACACACAGTCCTGCTCACAACGCTGTACAGGGTGGTCAAGCTTTTGGTGCTCCTGGTCGGCACCCTACCCGGCCTCCTCCTTTTCACGCCCGTCTTTGTCTTGACAAAGATTATTAGCATACGAAAAGCCAAAGAGGCACTAGCGGGCTCCTCGGTCAAGATTCAAGGCCGCGACGTCATGGCAACATGGAAGATAATGACAGCCCTGGGGTTCGCGCCGATTCTATACAACACTTACATCTGCATATTCGTCTGGAGGGTCTACGCGGACCGTCTCTGGGGCTACTGGGACTACGTTCCCAGGTGGATCCCGTTGTGGACGGCCTTCCCGATCGGCTGGGTGGTGTTCCCACTGATCACCTTTGCGGCGCTGCGACTGGGAGAGGTGGGGATGGACATTTTCAAGTCACTGCGCCCGCTTGTCATGTGCCTCAACCCTGCGTCCAGCTACAACATTTACCAGCTGAGGGAGCGGCGGGCGGAACTGAGTGAGCGGGTGACTGAGGTTATCAACGAGCTCGGGCCTGAAATGTTCCCCGACTTTGACAAGACGCGGATCGTGGCCGACCCAGCCAAGGACGGCGGGCGGCCGAGGACGCCGGGCAAGCCGCCGACCAAGAGACGCGACAGCGACATGTCGAGCACAGGTTTCGAGGCGGAGAGCCCGACGCAGCCGCTCGCGAGGCGTGACACGACGTCGTCCAGCCGGGGCCTCCCCAAGAACGAGTCGTACAGCAATATCGGCAAGGTGGGCATATTCTCCACCCGGCCGCCGTCCCGGTCAAGGAGCAGGAGCAGCAGCTCCGGTGGCGCCTTTGGCTCGGCGGGGTTCCCCGTCAGTGCCTTCACCACGCTGGATTCTAAGGAGGGGCTGGACGAGGTCAGCAGGAAGATCCGGCAGGAGATGAAGGAGCGGGGCGAGCTGAGGAGACGGAAGAGCGCGGGCAAGAAGGCATTCGAGCTGCAGAGTAACGACGGCGAAAGCGACGATGAGGATGAAGCGGACGGCCAGCAGCAAGCGTGGAGGCACAGCGAAAGCCAGGTTAATTGGTAAATAGTTGGACTATTACAAGTACATGGACGCGTTTGAATTTCTCTTGGCTTTGGTTGCAATGGTGCATCTTGGCTCTCTCCAATGTCCACATTTTAACAGGAGAATAGTGGCTGTCGGTTGTCGTGTTGCACAGTAATTTGACACGCCCGAGTCACAACACCGACTGTCTGGCCGTATGCTGGCAGCAGTCTACTCGTCGGTAATAATAAGCTTATTGTTCTTTCAGCGTATCGTATCTCCGGGCACAGAAGTTGGGCACCGGCGCCGCACCGCCATGACCTGCCAAGGAGCCGGAGTTCGATCGGACTTACGAGCAGCGGCACCGGCCCGCCGCGTGTCATGGCAGCGACAGCCCCAGAGATGGCTGCGATTATTACTTTTGACAACAAGAAACCCCCCGGCCGAGAAGTTCGGTGAACACGATCGGTCCCGACCCGACCGGGCTGATCGGCTCGGGGTAAGCAGGCAGAAAGCGCGGCGCTCGGTATCTACTGGGCACGTCAGCCAATACACACACAACGTGGCCGGCGACGTCTCTCTACGTGACGTGCCTTCTCTGCCTCAGACTTCAAGTGGCCCCGTCCTTGCTCCTCCTCTCCCCTTCTCACCAACACAGCCCCCCCTGTTAGGGCCCACCACAGATCATCATCCCTTCCCTACCGCTGCTTCTTGGCCGCCCACACGTCCGAGCCTACTCTTTGTGCGGCTGGTCTAAAGCCCCCAAGGAGATTCTGTCCTTTCCGCACAGCCTGACAGCACAGTATTACCAAACAGAGAAGGTCGACAGCCAAAAGACGAGGCAACAGGATCTGTAGCACGGCCGGAGAATGTTCCAGTCGCTCGTCAATGGCGCCAAGAGGCTTGCCATCGGCGAATCCCGCGCTGCGCCGATCAACCAGCTTTTCCCCAAGGTCGACCCCAAAGTCGACGGCGAGGATTGCCTGAAGGACTGCGAGACTTGTACCACGCACTACCCGCGCAACTTCAAGATCGAACAGGGCGACGACCTCTATGGGGGGATCAAGGGATGGAGCACCCACGTCTTGGTGGCTACGGGGAAGGCGGACTGGACGCATAATGTGGCCGACGAGAAGGGGAGCGTGATGCAGGCCTTCGACAAGGCAGACAAGCCAAGCAACGGAGTAAGAAGAAGAAAAAAAGAAAAGGGGAAAAGGGAAAAGGGAAAAGAAAAATCTCAAGGAAAGAGACTAACATTAAGAACTGGTATCATAACAGCGGCTCATGCTCTCCGCCTCCAACATCCCGACCCCCCACCACAGCAGCGACTACTCGGAGCCCACGACGATTGTCCTACTGCCCGCCTTTGTCGTGATAGAGAGTGTCACGCCGGCCTCGGTCCCCACGCTGATATCCGAGTATATTAACCCGTCGCCCACCAACACCTCCTCCCTCGAGCCCGTCTCCGCCGCGATACCCCAGTCCCTCCCGCCGCCAGACCTGCCCGAGCCAGCGGCCAAACTCGGAGGACTGAGAAGCCGCCCGAGCCCCCATGCCGTCCTGGTGTTGCTCTGCTCGCAAAGAACCCGTGACGTACGTTGCGGCCAGTCGGCGCCGCTGATCAGAAAAGAGATGGAGCGGGTAAGGAAACGGGACCCCCCCCCCCACCCGGCCTTTTTTTTCTTTCTCCTGTCCCTGCGCTCGCGTATACTGACACTGTGGGGAAGCATCTACGGCCGCTCGGTCTGTACCGGGACCTAGACGACGAGAGACCTGGTGGTGTAGGCATCTATTTTATTTCGCACGTCGGAGGGCACAAGTACAGCGCCAACGTCATGATCTACCGGCGCCCAAATCCCTTTGGGCTAGATGGGCTGGAGAGGGCGAGCGTCAAGGAGGGCGAGAGCTGGATGCCTCGTACGGAGAAGGACCCGACGCAAGGACACGAGGGGGACGCGGGCGCTGGGCAGTGCATATGGCTGGCGAGAGTCAAGCCCGAGGACTGCGAGGGCATTGTCAAGTACACAGTGCTTCAGGGCAAGGTCGTCAAGCCCGAGTCACAGCTCAGAGGTGGCTTCGACCGGTCCAAGGGCTTGCTGAGCTGGTGAAATGCCAGGGCAGGGCAGGGCAGGGTTGATGGCGTGACAGACACCGTCCTCAATTCCCCCAAGGCTCGCCCACGGCTGCCGCCAACCTCCGCCCCCCCCCCCCCGGCGGCTCCTGGTTCAGCACGCGAGCCGCCACTTGAGTTTCAATGCGAGATGCTCCATCAGAGGAGGCACTTGCACGGGGCACATAGAGCTGGTGGCCGCTGTCATTCACCTTGCCACGAGCTGTGTCAGGCAGTGTCGCGCGTGTTTGGCAGAGTCCAGGGGGATTGTCTGCACACAAGGCTCTTAAGATATTGCTCGCTTCTCAGCTGCAAGCGGTAGGAATACAACTTTTTTTGCCCGATGGCTGCCAGCCGTCCCATGGGCTCTTTCTCTTCCTCGACCGCTTCACCTCTATCGACGGTGCTGATTCAAGGTGGCTGCACAGCCTCACCTGGTCTGAAGTGCTCTGGGTCGTAGGCCTGTCCCTGTTCTCACCCTTTTCTTCTTCCACGGTTGGCTTTTGATAGGGGGCCATGGACGCTGACGGAGGTAGCTGAGCCCCGGGCGGTGGGCTGTTCGCTCTTGCGGCTCGCGAGCTGTGATTGGGCTTCTTGCGGCACCAGGAAGTCTCGCCGGTGTCGACGGGGTTGCTTAGGCACCTCGGAAGCCTGGCGACGGACGTATATACCGTCGGCTTATGGGGCCGGGCTACTACTACTGCATGGGCTCACCAAGACTGCCATGCTGGTTAGTCGTGGGCTGACTTTGATGTTGACCATCAGGAAGGGCTTTCTTACACCATCGAGCGTCTTGAGGACATGTCAAATGATATGGCCGGCACGTAGACAACAGCGCTCCGTTGCAGAGCGAGCGTCTGCTCAAGGTGGAAGAAGTCGGATGGGAAAGTGGAGGGACTGCGTAATTTTATCTCAGAATATTCAGGCGAGCTTCACAATGCGCAAACCTGCGACCATCAATCTGTTTTGTTTCTACGGGAGTGCGTGTTGTGTTATAAGTCGGTCAGGCGAAGGTGTCCATCCAGCCAGCCTTCTTAAGCCCGGTCCGGACGAGGCATTGGTAGCACGCAGCCTCGTGTCCGATGACACCGCAGTGGCGTGATTGGAGAGCCGACAGCACCAGTTCAAGGCCATCCAGATCGAGAAGGATGAAGGCAATCGACGAGCCGGGGGCCTTCGTCCAGAACTTGAGCCTGTCGCATATATGTCACTTTGGTGGCTTCGGGCCGGTGAGTGTCGGGCTGCCGGAGCATTTTCTCCGGGCGAGGAGTCCATGAATCACGTCAAACCTTACTTGGGATGGATCCCACCACGGCGTCGACCTGGGGCATTTGAGGGCGTGGAGCTGCCTGCACTTCGAACGCGCTCCACCGGGAACATCGAAATGGTACTACAGTCCCTCGATGGGCTGCGAGTGCCTTCTCTCACTGGGGTACCGGTACGGAGTTTTGGACAAAAAGCTTCCAAGGCCCCCGGCAGGACTTCGATGGGCGAGCTGTCGTCTGCCTGGAAACATATCACCAGCTGCAGGACTGATCCACATGCCTTCTCCCCGACATGCCCGGCCGAGCCGGGACGCAAAAGAAGCGTTCAGGGAACTAGGTCATCGGAAGGAACGGACTGCCAGGGCCGGCCATCGAACGGCGCCAGGAGGAGTGCCTCGTGCCTCGTCGACTGGAGAATAGGCCAAGTCTGTGTCTCGGTTGTGCCAGCAATCCCGACGATACCACAGCCTACGCAGTTTACCGAGAACTCGACCCACTACCAAAGTCTCGGTCCTTGAATCGAGATTGGTATTTAGCATCAGCATCATCAGTATTACGCCACCCTTGTCCAAGTTGTGCCAGCGAGGCGCCTGGGCAGTGCGATACTGCTGATATACAAGGAGCATTTGGTCCGGATGCCGCCGAGGTAACCGACGTGGAAGAAACTCGCTTGCGTATCATCGGGTAGAGCTCTGTCCGCACATTATGCGGCCTTATTTTCTTGCAGTCTCCTCTGTATTCCTTTGTCTATAACAAAGCGCCCAACATGTATGTGCCCCCCCCCCCCCCCGGGGCGAGTATAAATTAAGAGGAGATGATGTCCTGTCTGGATCGGGAGGGAGAGAGGGAGGGACGCATTTTCCAGCAGATGATCAGGCGCAAGATCTCAACCCCACCGCATTACCTCTTTTCCGCTACATTGGCCGCTGGCTAACCCTTGGTCCCTTTCTCGACCGCGTCGACAGGACCTGTCTCGCTCGCAGGCACTGCTTTCTGGGGCTCCAGCTTCTTGATATTGATCCAGCTCAGTCCCGAAACCGCACAGAATGCAGCGGCGGCACATGCCACAGTGATGTAGTACGAGTGCCTCAACCCAGTCAGGTAAGCAGTCAGGACAGCCGTGGTGTACTGCTCCATGCCCATGGACGCGAGGATCTGCCTGACCTGCGATGCGCCCGAGTTTATGAAGATCCGAGGGTCCAATCCAGGAACATCGCGTCTTATCCCTTGGATCAGACCATTCTGGAACACAGTCTGGGCCACCGATATGAAGATGGCCCCGCCGAAGGACTGGAAGAACTGAACGCATGCAGTTGCTACCGCAATGTCCCCTTGCGGCAGGACGGCCTGTACGACCAGGATCCCAAGCTGGAATCCCACGCCGACACCTAGTCCAGCCAGCACCTGGTAACCGAACCACACCCTGAGAGGAGAGTCGAGTGTGAACGTGGTGATCATTCTGGTTGCATTGTCAGCTTCATTTCTGCAACCCGACGGATGAGCATGAAAGGAAGAATGTCGTACCCTGCGCCCACCGTGAACAGTAGCATGCTTGGCAGGGCAAAGGGGTTGTACCTGCCCACGGCGCTGATGAGTCCTCCGCTCAGCACGCTGGTCAACACTGTGGAAATGAGGAGCGGCAGGATCTTGATCCCTGCCTCGACAGCAGTGTCGCCCTGTATTGCTTGAAAGTACAGCGATAGGTAGTATATGAGGGGGAAAAACGCCGCGCCAAACGCTGCCGAAAACATCATGGCGCAGAATACGTTGCGGTTCTTGAATAGGCGTGGCGGAAGGGTGCCTTCGTCGCCCTTCCAGATCTGGACGCCGATGAAGATTATGATCATGAGTCCGAAGCCCACAAACAGGCCAATGATGCGTGAGTTACTCCATGAGTACTCGGTGCCGCCCCATTGCAGGCCGAGCAGCAGGCAGATTACTGCCGGGATGAGGATGGCCGTCCCAAGGAGGTCGAGCTGCTTCATCTTGACCAGGAAAGCGCCGTCCCGCTTCTTTTGGCCCTTGATGTGCAGGAGAAAGAAGATGGCCACCATGGCTGCGCCGCCAATGGGAAGATCTAAGCCCGGTCAGCCAAGGGCGACGGGCCAAGTACACCTGTCTGTCTGTCACTCACTGACATAGAAACACCATCTCCAGGATACATGATCCGTGAAAGAACCCCCTAGCAGTGGGCCGGCGACTGAAGCGATACCCCACATGCCGCCGATCAAGCCAAAGGCCAGAGGCCGTTGTCGAAGCGGCAGGGTGTATGCCAGGATAACGACCGAGCCCGAGAAGAGACCGGCCGTCCCCATACCGGCGACCGCCCGGCCGACGATGAAAGCTGTCGAGCTGGGCGCCACGGCACATACGAGGCTGCCGACCTCGAAAACAAACACGGCCAAGAGGTAGACAGGTTTGACGCTGAAACTGTTGTACAGCTTGCCGTACAACGGCTGCAGGGCCGTGGTTGTGAGGAGGTAGGAGCTGCCATACCAGCCGATGTCCTTGACGGATTCAAACTCGGCCGTGATAGCGCCCAGGGCAGGAGCTATGATGGTCTGGTCAAGGGCCACGAGAACTGCAGCATCCGAAGTTAGCCATCAGGGTGGCGCGCATCCCGGGAGCTGCCCGCAAAGAGGGACACACAGGTTCTAAGAGCCCCGGCGGGACGAGATGAGTGGGGATAGACTCAGGCAGCTGCTTACAGACGGACAGACACAGCGAGGCAAGGATGAGAATCCGGGTCGGGCCCTTGGGGTAGACAATTTCTGTGTCATCATGTTGCTGTTGTTGTTCTTCTTCTTCTTGTTGTGGTCCAGCCTCGACCTTGTCCGTTGACGAAGGGGTGGACGAGTGGCCCGCCGCGACGGTTTTACTGTGCTGGTCTTTCGCCTGCATACTGGGGAGTTGTCCTTGCGAATCCATCACTGCGAGATGGTGCGTTGCAGTTTTCTTTGCATGTCGCCCAAAGGAGCGTAAGACACTAGCATATGCAAGATGGCATCAGTCAGGCTAGGCGGGTTGCTCCTGTGACTAAAAGAGCAAAGGTTGCGCGCGTGTGTCTGACTATATGTCATATATTTTATCATGACACAACGCGCTCGTTTATTAGGGGTCGAGACGTGGTATCTATTGCACAGCTTGGTCTCTAGTAAGTGCTTGCTATACGCGGCATCAGCATTGTCCCGAGCACCGCAGCTCTCAAAGGCCAGGGCTCAGGACTCCCGCGATCTGAGGACATTAGTGACACGGGTGCCAATAAAGCTTGTCCCCAGAGTCTTTGGCATCATGCCAGTTACAAGACTCGCAAACTAAGTTGCTAAGGGCTTTGACAGGCAGGGCAGACGGATAGATTGTCGAACCAAGCCGAGCCATTCCCAAACGGCGAAAGCCGCAGCGACGGGCCCGGACTCGGCAATCCGAGAAATCCGAGCTTTGAGGCCTTCCACTGCCATTGCCCAAGCCACAACTGCGAGGCATCTTTCAGATACATATATATGTGCATATATATTCGTCCCCTGGTGGTTTCTAGGGCCAAAGGCATCAACAAAGTCACTGATCCAGGACAGGAAATAGGTGAGCCTACTGTGGTTGTATTTTCTAAAAGTACCTGGGTCTGCTAGATATCCAGGATCATTCCTTACCAAGGCCTAATAGCACGAGGTTGGCCACGTTCATTGAAGTGATGATGAGCCAGATCACTGTCGCAATGATGACCACTGGTATTGAGTTGGCCATCTTCACATTCTCCAACTGTGTTCCCAGGTCACCAGATGGGTTGCGATCACCGTGAGCACCGCTGTCCTCATCCTCGGGCGAGGAACACCGCGCTCGCCCCGGCATGACCTTCATGTACCTGCTCATACAGGTGAAATAGATAAGCGGTGCCGACACGAACGGTAGCACGACGCTCAGCGCGACCTGTGATGCGTTCAAGGCTGTGTCAAGGCCGTCCCTCCCAACAGCACCGGCAACTATGATGCTGGGAGTGATGCTAATGGAGCGTGTCATGAGCCGCCGGAGCCATGGGCGCATCTTCCAAGACAGCGCGCCCTCGCTCACCATCTGCCCCGCGATGGTACACACGATGCCTGCGGAAACACCCGATAACAACAGCGCCAATGCGAAGAGCACGCCAGCACCCTTGCCCAAGCTCCGGGAAAGCAGGTCATGGATGGCGAAGATGTCGTCATTCTGTGCTTCAGCGGAGCCGTACAGGGATGTGGCTGCAATGATCAGGATGGCGGAATTAACGAAGAGGGCAAATGTGAACAGGGACGTGGCCAGCTCGAAAATCGAATACTTCATGCAGTGCCGTATTGCTCGCAGGGAGGGGATGTAGATGCTCTTCTCGGAGCCATCGTTGATCGAAGAAGCGTTCGGGACGTCGGTGCGCATCAGTCCTTTGTTGACATCGTATTCTCTCAGTCGGACCTGGACGATACCAGAGCCCAGGTAAAGACTGTGCGGCATGACCGTGGCGCCCAGTATTCCACAGGCCTGGTACAAGCCCTGCTGCTCAACCACCGCCTTGGATGGCAGGTAGCCCCGGAACACCTCAGCGACCGGTGTGTCGCGTATATACGACATCTGAATGCAGAAACAAACGACGACGGCCAACACCAGGATAACCACAAAGGCCTCGAACGCGCGAAGCCCACGCATGGAGCCATTTGGGTTGTAGAAAAGGAGAATGATCATGACATCCAGGATGGAGATGGCGCAGCCCGCCACCAGCGGTATCTGAGGGACGAGCAGGTTGATGGCTATCGCCGTGCCAATAACCTGCCAGAGGGAGCGCCCTTCTCAGCCAACAGCAAGATCAGAAGGGAGCAGGGTGTTCATGGGTAGTGGTAGGGCTCACCTCTGCCAGATCAGTGGCGATGATGGCTATCTCAGCCATGGCGTACAGGGCATAGTTCAGCCAGCGCGGGAGGAACGCTCGGCAAGCCTGGGCAAGGTTGAGCCCTGTGACTGTCCCGAGCTTGACACAGAGACTCTGCAGGAAGATGGCAAATATGTTGCTGAGGAGCACTATGAACAGCAGGCGGAAACGGTACGATGCACCTGCGGCGATGCCGGTGGCGTAGTTTCCGGGATCTATGTATGCCACAGCAATCATGAAGCCCGGGCCGACGAATTTGCCAAACGTCAGGACCGAATGCCGGATGAGAGAAGGGACGGAGCGCCGCTCCCGAGTGCTGCCCGGAGCAGGTGTTTGTGTCGGCTGCTGCTGCTGCTCTCCCATGACACCGGCCGCCGGGGCTGGGTGAACTGCCGTCGTCGATGAGGAACCGCCAGCGTCGGTTCCTGGGGCCTTGGCTTCTCCTCTCCGCCGAGTCCCGCCGTCTTGGCCGCTCAGGCCGCCCGGGACCGCTGACGAAGGTGAGGAATTGTCCATGGCTATGGCCTGTGGAACTTAGTCAGGGTGATGGTGCTGGCGGTCTTGACTGGCAGTCGGAGTCTAAGCCGGATTCCACAACGCCGATCAATCGTAGAACTGCGAGCACTGATTATTTCCATGAAGCGATCTTGTGCGTGCATTCAAACATTTGTGTGTTGGGTACGATCAGAAGATGGGACCCGAGGAAGGTTGGTGTGGATTTGAGTGTCTTGAGCGAGCGAGCGAGCAAGAACGGGCAGGATGGATAGGCATATTATGTGTCGAGGGGTACAAAGCCAGGCAGGCTTATTCTGTGATTCCCAGTCCCAGTTCTAGCTGCGAGTGCAGTGGTTGATGTCAAAGTTGTTGCTGCTGCTCTTCCAGGTAGAGAGGTGTATGTTGAGTGTGTTGATATCGTCAGGTGTAATTTACTGACGAAAGCGTCAGTCGCTCCTCGCAATGTGGGCGGTCCGCCGACGAGCTTGGCCCTGCCGCAGCCGTCGTCCGCTAGTGGATTCTAAAATCACGTAACGGCTTCTCCCGACAGGTTTTGATTGACTTCGTCACCACTCTGGTGCAATCCCTCCTCGGGTTCCTGTGCCGAGGGTAAGAGGCAGTGCAGCCACTCCAAAAGGCAAACCCAAGAAATCAAAATCCGAAATCGAGCCGTCAGTCCGCGCCCCGTTCTTGTTGTTTTTCTTTGTGCACGCTGTACACAGCAGTGCACATACACAGACTAGATGCCGTACAGCAGGCTAGTAGTACGAGGTTGTGCCTAAAAACTGGGTTCGGTGCCGCCGCCGTGCCCTTTTGTCTGGCGGTGACCGGCTTGGCTCGACCATATGTCCGCTATCTACAAACTCGCTAAGTCTTTGTCCCAAGGTGTGGGTGTTCCAAGAGCCATACACTAGAAAAAGGAAGCCTTGTGTTCAAGCTTATCATGCCGGTACCCTGTCCGTCGTGTGTTGAATACGATCGATCCGCTCCTCCTCCCGAGCTGCGCGGCGCGACGTCTCTCCCCCCCCCCGCCCACCTCCTCTAGCAAATCGACCTGCCCGTGGTCTACTCATGCCCTCCGCCACTCATGCATAGCAACAGAATCCCATCTAACCTCTAACCTCTTTCCTCCACTGTCGCAACTGTCGTCACAACTGTCGAGGTCATCACGGACACCACGTCTGTCCCCCGCTCCTTCCTGGTAGAGCCCGCTGGCATTCGTATCCCCTGCCACTACTTCTGCTTCTTCCCTTCGCCCTTGTTCTTGGATGCCCTTTGTTCCTCTCTTTTGGCGTAGATGCCCGCCGTGAATGGATTCTCATATTGCAAGGCAACGAGGTAGACGGTGAGCACCCAGGCAGTCAGGAGTATTCCTGCCGGCCGTCCATACAGCAAGGCGGTTCCGAGGAAGCTCATCGTAGAGCCGTAATACATGGGCGCGTCGCAAACGTTGAAGGGGAAGCCGGTGACTATGTCGTCCATCAGGATGCCAAAGTAGTCACCCAGGAACGTGCCGGTGATGCCCAGGGCGTAGGTCGATGTGATGACCAGCACGTTCCCGGAGGCGATGAGCGCGTAGCCGAGGTACTTGACGGCGTCGGTCTCAAGCAGAGGATGCGTGGGCTGGTGACGGAGGGCACGCTCGTAGAGGAAGTCACGGCAGAGGCCGAGGCCGAAGATGGTGGCGGCGAGGGCGTAGCATGCTGTCTGAGCGTTGCCGCCGAATGCTTTGGTCATGAAGCGAGTGCGATATTCCCGTCGAGCAACGATACTGCAGGGGGTGGTTGGCCGGTCAGCCAGACACAGACAGAGTCACTGTCACTGTCACAACAGGCATCAACTCACTTCCAGAACGTGGGGTTGAAGGCAATGGCCGCGGCAGAGACTAGGTGGTCGAACTTGAGTCGTCAGAAAAGACTGATGTGATGTCCTGTCCTCCAAACAAGGTGAAGGCGAGGGAGGGGCCGGGGCACCACAACGTACCGAACAAGCTCTTTTGGCCGAGATCAACCAGCTGGTGTTGTTGGACAATTGGGGCCATCTTGAGTCAATGCGCTGGAGGCTGAGGTCGGGATGGGAGGGGCAGGTGTTTCCCAACAATACCGAGGTTGTGGAGAGTTGATCGAGAGGTACCGGACCAGAAGCTCTGTGGCTTTTGGAAGCTTCCAAGGTTCTTCTGCGACCTTTCTGCCCGCAGTCTCCCCTCCTTGGGCGTCCGTCCCCGGCTCTAGCCGACTTCACAAGGTGTGCTGAGGAAAGCCGGGGGTGGTTGGGCTCCTACGTCATTGGCGAATGCACATGTACAGTAGACACCTGTGTCCACTGCATTGACTAAGTACTGTGTAAACTGAACCACAGCAGCGGCACCAACAGGAACGTACCCCGACAGGCCGACAGCCTCCCTGGGACCCAGGTACTGCTAGACTACCCAGCCGCACATCGACAGATTCCAGGGGCAAGGGGCCCGGCCTGGTGGTCATAGCTCCACGGGCTTTGCATATGTGGTTCGTTTGACATCGCAGCCCTCATTGCTATCAGACGTTTCAGACACCAGTGCACATACCATACCCGCAGCCCGGTTTCTTCCCCTTCTTCAAAGTAAATATTTCATTCCACTTTGAGGCCCCGGCTAGCACAACGAGAGAGGAACACGACACGCAACAAGAGACACGGAACAACTCCTGGTCTCATCGCCGGCCCAGCCATAACCTGTGCCGCTTGGTAGCCTCAACACCATCTCCTCATCTCCCCATCTCCCCATCTCACCTTCTCACCACCTCAACGTCTCACCGCTGCGTTGCATTACTCTCGTCGCCGCCATGCCTCCCAAGAAGTCAGTCGCGAAGTCAAAGAAACAGCCGCCCAAGATAGACCCAGACTCCTCCTTCACGCCCGAGGCCTTCGAGAAGGAGCTAAAGAATCTGGCTGCAAAGGCCCAGGATGAGACGTGGGCTAGGTGGCTCCTCGAGCAAGCCTCCGTCTACCTGAGGTCCTCTCTCCTCCTTGGCCTGGTGGCCGTCTACGCCAATGTCACCGAACTGGCCTTGTCGCCCGTCTACGGCTCCATTCCCGTTTCGATATGGCACGACAGGCTCGTCATGGCCGCCTGTTTCGTCGGTTGGGCCTGCAACCTGCACCTTGGCCGCATACTCCCCATCAGGATGGCCTACTTGCTTCCCATCGTCGCCCTGTATATCCCTGTCGCCCAGTTCTACCTCTTCAAGCTCAGCGGCACGCTGACCGCTTACCACGGCCCCTTGATCACAGAGGCCCTCACCCTGACTCCGCTCATGGTCTTTTCTGTGGCCTCCACTGCTACCTATCTTGACGGGGCGGACCTGTCTGCCTTGCCCGGGTTCATACGCGATGCCACTCCGGGAATTGCGTCCTACTTCTACTACAGGCTCGTCGAGACCTTGTCCGCTGGGCTCTT
The DNA here is from genome assembly GCA_023242295.1 of Diaporthe ilicicola. NCBI lineage: Eukaryota > Fungi > Ascomycota > Sordariomycetes > Diaporthales > Diaporthaceae > Diaporthe > Diaporthe ilicicola. Next base: position 7,642 of record JALPVH010000131.1, on the reverse strand, counting down.
GGCACAGTATATCGGCAAGTCCGTCTTCCAGACGCGCGTGGTCTTGCAGGCCGTCCTTGGCGCATCGTATGCCCTCTTTGCCCCCTCCAAGTTCTTGGTCTACACTCTACCCGCCTTGCTACATACCGCCTTCTTCAACACCCATGTTATGACGTCGATGGCGACTAGGTCTCTGAACAGCACCCTGCAGACGCATGACTGGATCCTGCACGACCGGAAGGAGTCCCTGACTGGCTACATATCGGTGGCCGATAATCTGCAGACGGGATACCGGGTCATGAGATGTGACCACAGCCTTCTCGGTGGTGAGTGGATCAAGTACAAGGGCGCGAGAGTCGCGGAGCCCATCTATGGTGTTTTCACCATGCTCGAAGGAGTGAGACTCGTTGAGGTCCAAGACCCGGTCCCTGACAATGAAGCCAAAGCCCTGGTAATGTGAGCAAACCCAGCCTTCCCCGGCCTTGGCCGGCTCGTGCGAATCTGTAGTTGACTGGTACAAATCAGCGGGCTCGGGATCGGTACCACGCCGGCAGCCCTTGTGGCCCATGGGGTCGACACAACGGTGGTGGAGATTGACCCTGTCGTGCACGAGTTTGCCGCGAAATACTTCCAGCTCCCGTCCAACCACACGCCGGTCATCGCGGATGCGGTCACTTACACAGAAGACTTGGTCAACAACACAACCGACCAGTTTGATTACATAGTCCACGACGTCTTCACCGGCGGGGCGGAGCCCATAGCTCTGTTTACATTGGAATTCCTGCAGAATCTCTATGGACTTCTGAAGCCAAACGGCGTGGTCGCTATAGTATGCTACATGTTGATGGTCTCTCTCTTGATTGCTCAGGCTGACTTGATCCCAGAATTACGCCGGCGATTTCGCCCTTCCACCGCCCAAGATTATCGTTCATACCATCAAACAGGTTTTCCCTTCCTGTCGTATCTTCCGAGAGAATCCTCGTGATGAGGATGTTATAGAGAAGGAAAAACGTGATTTTACAAACATGGTGATCTTCTGCGTTAAGACCAACCGCCCCGTCACATTTCGCAAAGCCACCACAAAGGACCTGCTTCAGAGCCGCACTCGGGAGCACTTCCTTGTACCCAAGCACGAGGTTACCGCAAAGGACTTTATGGCGGTCGAGGAAGCTACTGTTCTAAGAAAGAACGATACTGCAGCTTTAGCAAAGTGGCATGAGAAGAGTGCATTGGGACACTGGGAGGTCATGCGAATTGTGCTGCCAGATAATATATGGGAGCAATGGTAAAATATTATAGTATATACTATAAATTTTAAAGTTAAGGTATTTAAAGCTATAATATAGTTTATTAAAAAATAAAATAAATTAGTAAGTAAAATATTATTATAAAACTATTATATTTTATTAACTTTAACTTTTTTAAAAAGTAATATAAATAGTTAAAAAAAAATTAAAATAATTAATTTTTAATAAAAACGTTTATTTTAATAATAATTATATTTTAAACTTTTATATTAACTATTTTATTTTTATAGAAATAATAATAGTTAGCTATAATTAAACTTTATTAATAAAGCTTATTTAGCTTAATAAATAATTTAATTAAAATACTTTCTTTAAATTAACTTATAACTATTACTTTTTTAATAATAGCTTTAATTATAATTAAGTTAATTAAATTATTTTTATTTATTACTTTTTACTTTTATATATACGCACCTTTAAGCCTTAAGCCTAATTAATATTAATTAATAATTATTTAATAATTTTTAATAATAAAGTTAAAAAAAATAAATTTTAATTATTATTAATTATAAGCCGTTATTTATAAAGCTTTTAAATTATATTAATTAAGTAACGATTTCTATATTATAATTAAAGCTTTTTTTAATTTAATAACTATAAGCTTATATTTAAAAAATATCGAAATTAGCTATTAATTATCGCTTATAACTATTATTAAATTTTCTTATAAAGAAGATTTTTAATAAAAATATTTATAATTTTCGATATATTTTATTAGCGTTAAATTTAAAAAAGATAAATCGGTTAAGCTATTTAACTATTATAGTTAAAAAGATAAATTATTTAAGCTACTTAAATATAAAAATATTATTATTAACTCTTTTATCTTTTATAATAATAATTCTTAATTAAAATACCTTTATTAATTTAATTTCGAGACCTTTAAGCCGCTACTTAAATATAAAAATATTATTGTTAACCCTTTTATTCTTTATAATAATAACTTTTAATTAAAATACCTTTATTAATTTAATTTTAAAACCCTTAAGCCGTTATTTAAGCGTAAAATACTATTATTAATTTATTCCTTATAATAATAACCTTAATTAAAATACTTTTATTAGTTTAATTTTAAAGAACTTATTATTATTAAGTTTAAAAAAGATAAATTAGCTATACTATATTAGTTATTATAGCTAAAAAAGTAAATCGCTTAAGCTATTTAAGTGTAAAATATTATTATTATTAACTTTTTTTCTATTTCTTATAATATTAACTATTAACTTTAATTAAAATATTTTTATTAATTTAATTTCGAAAACCTTTAAGCCTTTATAAGCTATAAATTAGCTTATAATAGCTATATTTACCTTTTAATTATAATATTATACGAAATACTATTATCGAAAACCTTTTTTATAATTTCTTTACTTTTTTACTTTTACCTTTATATGTTTATAACTATAGCCTTTATATGTTAACTATTATATAATCGATTAAAAAACTTTAAAACTATTTAAAAAGTTTTAATTAATAATAAATTAAGTTTTTCTTTTTTTTTAACTTTATTTTTACTTATACCTTTACTTATACTTATATCCGTTATAACTATAGCCTTTAAGCCCCTATTACTATATAATTAATTTAAAAAGCTTAAAGTTAAAAAGAAAACTTTAAATCGATATAACTTATATTTTACCCTATATAGGTTATATAGTAAGTTAACCGGAAAAGCTATTAAATTAACTTTTATTAAACGGCTTATAATATTTAAAACGTATTTAAGATAATTTAGCTAGTATTATTACTTAATTTATCTTTATTATATTAATACGCCTTTTATTTATAAAATTATTATTTTTATATAATATTTATTTAAATATTTTATTATATTTTATATTCTTTTTATACTTTATTTTTACTTTTACTCTATTATATAATTAATTTAAAAACCTTAAAATTATTTAAAAAATATTAATTAATAATAAATTAAATTTTTCTTGTTCTCTTATAAATTATATAGTAAGTTATCTAGAAAAGCTTATAAGTTAACTATTATTAAATAGATATATTACTTTAAATAAATTTATAATATTTTAATAAATATTATTATTTATTTTATCTTTATTATATTAATCTACTCTTTATTTATAAAATTATTATTTTTATTTTATATTTATTTAAAAACTTTTTTATAATTTATATTCTTTTATACTTTAATTATATTTCTATTACTTTTTTCCCTTTAATATTATTGCTATTATAATTAAAAAAAAGAAACTTTTTAAAAAAATAACTTTATTAGTTAATTTATATAGTAATAACATTTATTTATTAAAATTATCACTTATAAATAAATAATCTTTAAGCCGTTTATAAGCCGTAATAATAAATATTATAATATTTTTAATAAAGTAAAGCTATTATAATAAATGTATTAGCTATTATTAAAAACTATTAGCTAATGCTTAAGTGCCTTATAAACCTTTTTTAGCCCGATTATAAGCCCGATTATAAACCCGATTATAAGGCCTCTTTAATCTGCTTATTCTTTATATATTATAAAGAGAATATATTAGCTTTATAGCTACTATAAAGTTTAAGTTACTTATAATTAAAATTTTAAATTCTTTTAAAATAAAGCCGTTTATTATTATAATAAGTATAAGCTAATAGTTTTATTTATAATATAATAAAGAGTTTAAGTTAAAAAATAAATTAAAAACTTATATCGGTGTTAATTATAAAAAGAAGTATATAGCATTATATAAAGCCTTATATAAAGTATTATAAAAAGCTATTAATAATTTAGAAATTTTTAAGAATTATTTAAATATACTTTTAAATATTAATAATTATATAAACTTTTATATTAACTTTTAAAAGTTTTTTAAAAAGTAGTTAAAAGAACGTTTTTTAAATAATTAATTAAGAAACCCTTTAAAAGATTTATTAATACCTTTATTATAATAGTATTTATATCGATAATAATAATAAAAACCCGGCTTACGCGCTTTATTATTTTAATTATATTTTATATCCCGATAAAACCTGCTAGTTAAAACCTTTATAATAGCTAAAAGCGCTTAAGAAAACTATAATATTTATTATTAAAAAGACTTTAAGCCTTTAATTATAAAGCTTACGATAAAGGCTTTAATAATATTATCTATAGCTTATAATAATTATATAACCGGTAGTAGCTATACTTTATTACCTTATTAGTTAAAATATTACGAGAATTATTATAATAATTATAAAAAGAATAATAATTATAAAAAGAACGGTAATTTAAACCCTAATAATAGTAATAACTATAATAACTTTAATTTTAATAGCTATAGCGATAATAACTTCGGCCTTAATAATAATAATAATTTCGGCGATAATTTTAATAATAACTTTAATTTTAATAGCTATAATTTTAATTATTAACGCCCTTATTAACTAATAGCCCGGTAATTTAATAGCTTAATAACCTAGTAGTTTAATAGCTTAAAGACCTTTAGTTAGTTTATAGCTTTATTAATTATTTAATTAGTTATTTAATTAGCTATTAATTAGTTTAAACTATTAGCTATTTATTAGCTATTATTAATATTTTAATAAAACGGAAAAGACTTTAAAAATTACGTTTTAAAGCTTATAATAATTATAGCTAAAATAAAAGATTGCTAGTATAGAAATAATAATAGTTAGCTATAATTAAGCTTTATTAATAAGGCTTATTTAGCCCGATAAATAATTTAGTTAAAACGTTTCCTTTAAATTAGCTTATAGTTATTACTTTTTTAGCGATAGTTTTAACTATAATTAAATTAATTAAATTATCTTTACTTATTACTTTTTACTTTTATATATATATACCTTTAAGCTATAAGCTTAACTAATAATTTCTTTAATATTTTTTATTAAGCTAAAATAATAATAAATATTTAAAAATAATAAAGTATAATATATTTTTTAAAATTAATATAATAAGATTATAAAAAACTTTTATAAGTTTATTTATAATAAAAGCTATTATTTTACGATAATAATTATAACTTTAAACTATATTTATTTATATTAATAATATTAAAGAATATTAAAGTTAAAGTTATTATAAGCTATAAATAATTTAATTTAACGTTATTAAATATTATATAAAAGTATTATTATTATATAATTTAAACTTTTAAATATAAGTAATTTAAAATAAATAATATTAAAAACCGTTATTATTTTAATTATTTTATAAAATATATATAAGTTTTAACTTTACTTTATAAATATAGATTATTTATCTTATTTGAATTCTATCTTTTAAAGCTTGGAATATAGTAAATAAGAGGGGGGGGGCTGTAATAGTTTAAGGCTATAGCTCCCGCTTTCTCGATAAACCTTAGTTTGCTTTATACTTAAGCTTCCGCAAGTAACTTTATATAATAAGGAGCATTTGCTACGCCGTCAGGTACCTTCCGGAAGGCCCTATAGGCGCCTAATAGGGAAAAACCCGCAGTGCGGGGAAAAAACCTTATTAGCTAGGGATATAGTAACTAATAGTAATAGGTACGCAATTACAGGGAATTAGTTAGGGGGGGGAAAAACAGTCTCGCCCTTCGGCGCTAAAGGGGTACGCCGTCGGGAGGGCAGGTCGAAAAGGCACTAGCGGGATTCGAACCTATACCCTTCGCATTGCTAGTGCAGAAGGGTACCCTAACGCTTGACTAATACGCCACAGTGCTTTACTTTTTAAATATATATTTATTTAATAATATTAAATAATAGTATTATAACGTATTAATTAAGCGTTAAAATACTCTTTTATATTAGTAATATAAAGAGTATAAGTTAAATTTTATTAATATTTTTTTTTTAATTTATTCTTTTTTTAATATATCTTTTTAACTTTAAAAAGTAAAATTATTTATTTTAACTAATCTTTTATAATTATATACTCTTTATTATTAATTATTATATTTTTAATTAAAAGAGTTTTCCTTATATTATAATTTTCTTCTTTTTAACGCTTATAAAACTTTTTAAAAAGTATTTAATAATATAATAAATACTTTTTATTATATAAAGTTATTTATAATAGCTTAAGTATAAAGTAAAAGAATTAAAGCTTATAAAGAATAAAGGGCTATAAACTTTTTTATTATAGTTATCTTTTCTTTACTTTATAAAATTCTTAACTTTAATAAATAAAATTTTAAATAAAGAGTAATTTATAATATTAAATAATTATTATAACTTTATTTTATTATCGATTATTTTATTTATTTAAATTTCTTTATTAACTTAAAATAATAATAAATATTTTAAAAAGTAAAGTATAATATATCTTTTAAAATTAATATAATAAGTTTTACTATAATTATAAAGCTTTTTATAATAACTTATTAATTTACTTTTATAAGCTTATTTATAGTTAAAGGCCGCTATTTTACGCTAATAGCTATAATATTAAGCCGCGCTTATTTATATTAATATTTTTAATAAGCTTTAATTTTATTATTAACTTATAATTATATATATATTATTATAATAAATAGAGAAAAGCTAGTATTAATTAATATATTTATTAGCTTATTAAGGTTAAAGCTATTATAAGTTATAAATAATTTAGTTTAATGTTATTAAATATTACCGGTATTAATATATAAAAATACTATTATTATATAATTTAAGCTTTTAAGTTATTTAAAATAAATAATATTAAAAAGTTATTATTATTTTAATTATATACTTTTATAAAATATATATAAGTTTTAACTTTATTTAAATATATATTTATTATAACTTTATTTTATAAAGTTATTTAAAAGTAATTATTTTAAAAAAATTAAGATAATTATTAATTAAGCTTAGACTAATATTTATATATATTTAAAACTTAAATAAAGCTATTATATTTTATTATTAAATATAATATTTAACTATATTAATATAAGTTATTTAAATATAAGCTTTAGCTCGCTTTATTTACTTTAAATATATAAATTTAATAGCTTTATAGCTATAAAAATAAATTATATTTAAGTAAACGGTTTTTTTATTAAAGCGAGAAAATATAAAGATAAAAACCCTTTTTATTTAAGTAAATTAATATATTTATTATTACTTTAAAGATATATAAAGTTTATTTTTAAAAAGAAATAAAGAAGTTTATTACTTATAAAGTAAAAATAAATAATAAGCTAAATAAAAAAAGAAAAGTTAATTATTTAATATTATTTTTTAAAAAAGTTTATCTTTTATTAATAAATTAAAAAGATAAAGCTTAATTATAAAAATATAATATAATTAAATAAAATTTAATTTAAAAAAATATAATTATAAGTCTTTTAATTTTATATTTAAAAAAGCTTTATTTTATTATATTATAAAACTATTTAAAAGTAATTATTTAATTTATTAAAATTAAAATA
>JALPVH010000130.1:0-149772 GCA_023242295.1 Diaporthe ilicicola | reverse complement strand
ATTATTACTTTAATATATATTAATATTATATTATATATTTAAATGAAAAGCTATTAAGTCTTTAATTAAAAATAATAATTATATATAGCTAGTTATATATTAAATAGTTTTTTATTATTAATAATAATAAAAATTATATTTATTAAGTTAAGTATTATTAAATATTTAAAAAAGAAAGTTTTATATTTATTATAAAAGCTTTTTTAGCCTTTATAATTATAGTATAATATTTTAAAAGTTAATTATTTACTTTTTTAATAACTATTTTTTTATTAGTTTTAATATTTTTAATTTAAACTTTAATTTTAAACCTTTTAAAGCTAAAACCTTTACTTATATATTAATATTATTTTTAAATACTTTTTATATTTTCTTTTTAATTTTTTAATTTAGCTTTTATTTTAAAAATATTTTATTAAGAAATATATAATAGTATTTTATAACGATATAAGATTTAATATATATAAAATAGCCTTTTTAATTTAAAAAATATTATTTTAAATTAGCTTAATTCTTATATTTTTAATTATATAAACTAGTTATATCTTTATATAATAGCTTAAAATCTTTAATAATATAAATAGTCCTATTTTTATTATTATAATTATTAAAGCTATTATAAATAATTATAAAAGCTTCTCTTTTAATCTTTTTTTAAAAGTTATTACTTTTTAACTTTCAATAAAAGTTTTACTTAATATTATAATATTAAAAGCTTTTATTTATTAATATATATTTTTATATTTATTTATATTAGGTTATTTATATTAATATAATTCTTAAAATTATTTATATAAAATTTAAAATTTAAATTATTATATAAAGTATTTTTAAAAGTCCTTTTTAAATCTTTTTAAATATAATTTCTTTTTATTTATTAAAATCTATATTTATATTTTTTTAAAAGTATAAAGTATTTTAAATATCTCTTTATATTTTTAATAAAGTTAAATTATTTTATTATAAGTATTTTAACTATACCTTTTTTAAGCTTATTATATTATTTTTATATTAGCTTTTTAATTTAATAATATATTAACTTATATATTAATATAACGGTTTATATTACTTATTTTTAAAGTTTTAAGTAATATTTTATTTTCTTATATAATTAGCCTTATTTTATTTATAACCTTATATATTTAAGTTATATATCTTAAAGGCGATATTAATAAGGTTAAATAGTAATTATTAATCGATTCTTTTTTTTTAAATAATTTTAAATTTATCGGCTTTATTATTAAAACCTTTAATTATTTAAAAGGTTAAGCTTTAAGCTACTATAATTATCTTTATATATATTTAAAGTTAAATATTAAGTTTTTATAGTTTTAAAAGAAATCTTTTTTTATACTTAATATATACTTTAAGCCCCCTTTTAGGTATAAGGTTAAAAGACTTATAATTATATTTTTTTAAATTAAATTCTATTTAACTATATTATATTTTTATAACTAAGCTTTATTTTTTTAATTTTTTTTAAATAAAAGGTAAACCTTTTTAAAAAAGCGTATTAAATAATTAACCTTTCTTTTTCTATTTAGCTTATTATTTATTCTTACTTTATAGGTAATAAACTTTTTTATTCTTTTAAAATAAACTTTATATATTTTTAAAGTAATAATAAATATATTAATTTATTTAAATAAGGAAAAGCTTTTATTTTTATACTTTTTTACTTTAATAAGAAAACTTTTTATTTAAATAGAAATCTACTTATTATAAATAAAGTTTATTTCTATAGCTATAAAGTTATTAAATCTATATATTTAAATAATAAAATATAGTAACTTTACTTAATTATAATTTATTTTAACTATAGCTATAAACTCGCTTAATAAGGTTTTAACTATATATAAGTGCTACTTTAAGCTTAACTATTATCTTAATTTTATATAATAAGCTAAATAATTACTTTTAAATAGTTTTATAAAATAAAGTTATAATAATTACTTCCCTCCTAAGTATAAGGTTAAAAGACCTATAATTATATGTTTTTTAAACTAAATTTTATTTAATTATATTACGTTTTTATAATTAGGCTTTATTTATTTAAATAGAAGGTAAACCTTTTTAAAGAAGCGTATTAAACTTATAACTTTTTATCCTTTTCTCGGCTTATTATTAATCCTTAACTTATAAGCAATAAATTTCTCTATTTCTTTAAAATAGATTTCCGAGTTATATATCTTTAAGGTAATAATAAATATATTTATTTATTTAAATAGGGAAGGTTTTTTATTTTTACGCTTTTTTACCTTAATAAGAAAACTTCTTATTTAAGTAAAGATTTACTTATTATATTTAAAGTCTATTTCTATAGCTATTTATAATAAAGCTATTAAATCTATATATTTAAATAATGGAATATAGTGGCCTTATCTAGTTATCTATTTTAATTATAGCTATAAACTCTTTTAGTGGGGTTTTAAGCGTATATAAGTAGTGGTTTAAGCTTAATTAGCAGTTGTCTCGGTTTTAGCTAAATAATTACTTTTAAGTGGTTTTACGGAATAAGGTTATAATAATTACTTAGTTTCGTTAAATAGGTATATATTTAAGCAGAGCTAGAACCTTTAAGGCAATAGCGGCTTTTTAACGTTACCTATTTTAAATAACTTAAAGGCCTAAGTTATATAGCGATAGCACTTTTATATATTAGTAGTGCTTAACGGCGTTAAACTAGGTTACTTACGGCCTGCGATAGCTTTAACCTTAATAGGCTAATAGCTTATTAAAAGCACCGGTATAAATAGGTGCGGCCTAATATTATAGCTACTAGCGCAGAATAGCGGCTTTTAACTATAGATAGGCTTATAAAAGTAGATTAATAAGTTATTATAAAAAGTTTTATATAGTAAAACCTATTATATTAATTTAAAAGATATATTATACCTTATTCTTTTTAGATATTTACTATTGTTTTAGCTTAATAGGGGAATTTAAATAAATAAAATAATTAATAATAGTTACTTAATTTTATTAAATAGATATATATTTAAGTAAAGCTAAAACTTTAATTAAAGTAATAGTAGCTTTTTAATATTATTTATTTTAAATAACTTAAAAGCTTAAGTTATATAGCAATAGCACTTTTATATAATATTTAACGGTATTAAATTAAGTTGCTTATAGCTTATAATAGCTTTAACTTTAATAAACCGGTTTATATTAAGGTTAATAGCTTATTAAAAGTACCGGCGTAAATAAATATAGCTTAATGCTATAGCTATTAATATAAAATAGCGGCTTTTAACTATAAATAAGCTTATAAAAGTAAATTAATAAGTTATTATAAAAAGTTTTATATAATAACACTTATTATATTAATTTTAAAAGATATATTATACTTTATTTCTTTTAAATATTTATTATTATTTTAGCTTAATAAAGAAACTTAAATAAATAAAATAATTAATATACTTTAAGCTTATATATTTAAGATTAAATATAGAATTTATAATTTTAATTATTTTAATTATCTAGTTTTATTAGAAAAGTATTAAAAGTTTTTATATTTATATTTATAGCTATTTTTTTAATTAGCTTAAAGCGATAAAACTTTTAATTATTAAATTATATATAATTATTAATAATTATAAATTATTTTTAATAAATCTTAATAATAACTTAATTATATTTATTTTATTTATATTTTATAAACCCCTTTTTTTCTAATAGTGAAGCCTTTTTATTAATATTAATATAAATGTTTAAAGCATTTCTTTTAAATACGCCCCTCTTAAGCGGTCTATAATAAACCGTTAAATTTAACACTTATTATTCTTTATTTATATAATATAAGTATATAAAAAGAGAAATATATCTCTTTATATTTAAACGCTATTTTTATTAATTTATTCTTTTATTAAATAAAGTTACTATTTAATTAAAACTTTAAAATAGCTTATATATTTAAAATTAAATTTATTTTTAACTATTAAGCTTATTAGTATATATAAGTTTTAAAAAAATAAGATAATATTTAATTTAAATAAATCTTAACCTTTATTTCTTAATAGAAAGTTATTATACTTATATTATAAGCTTAAATATAAATATTTATTATTATTATAGTTTAAACTATTATTATTTAATAATTTAAGATTTAAAGTTTAATTACTTTATTTTAATAAATACTTTACTCTCTTCTAAGTATAAGGTTAAAAGACTTATAATTATATTTTTTAAAATAAATTTTATTTAACTATATTACGTTTTTATAATTAAGCTTTATCTATTTAAATAAAAGGTAAACCTTTTTTAAAAAGTATAATAAATAACTAACCTTCCTTTTTCCATTTAATTTATTATTTATCTTTACTTTATAAGCGATAAACTTATCTATTTCTTTAAAATAAACCTTATATATCTTTAAAGTAATAATAAATATATCGATTTACTTAAATAGAAAAAGGTTTTTATTTTTATACTCCTTTACCTTAATAAGAAAACCTTTTACTTAAGCAAAAATTTATTTATTATAAATAAAATTTATTCTTATAGCTATAAAGCTATTAGATTTATATATTTAAATACTATACTTAGCAATAGAATATAATGGCCTTACCTAGTTAATTTAAAGGTTTTAAACGTATATAAGTAGTGGTTTAAGCTTAACTAATAGTTATTTCGGTTTTAGTAATGCGGCAAGCTAAATAATTACTTTTAAGTGGTCTTATAATATAGCGGAAAAGGTTATAATAAGTATATATTTAAGTAAAGCTAAAACCTTTAGGGTAATAACTACTTTTTAATATCGCTTATTTTAAGTAACTTAAAAGCTTAAGTTATATAATAATAGCACTTTTATATAATGCTTAACGGTATTAAACTAGGTTACTTACGGCCTATAATAGCTTTAACCTTAATAAACCGGTTTATATTAAAGCTAATAGCTTATTAAAAACATTAGTGTAAATAGGCGCAGCCTAATGCTATAGCTATTAGCGTAAAATAGCAGCTTTTAACTATAGATAAGCTTATAAAAGTAAATTAATAAATTATTATATCCCTTTTAAGTATAAGGTTAAAAGACTTATAATTATATATTTTTTAAATTAAATTTTATTTAACTATATTACGTTTTTATAATTAAGCTTTATTTATTTAAATAAAAGGTAAACCTTTTTAAAGAAGCATATTAAACTTATAACCTTTTATCCTTTCTTTAGCTTATTATTAATCCTTAACTTATAAGTAATAAATTTCTTTATTTCTTTAAAATAGATTTCCGAGTTATATATCTATAAAGTAATAATAAATATATTTATTTACTTAAATAAAGAAGGTTATTTATCTTTACACTTTTTTATTTTAATAAGAAAACTTTTTATTTAAGTAAAGATTTACTTATTATATTTAAACTTTATTTTTATAGCTATTTATAAGCTATTAGATTTATATATTTAAATAATAGAATATAGTGGCCTTACTTAATTAATTTAAAGGTTTTAAGCGCGTATAAATAATAGTTTAAGCTTAATTAATAGTTATTTCGGTTTCGGCTAAATAATTACTTTTAAGTAGTTTTATAATATAGCGGAATAAGGTTATATCGCTCGGTTTTATTAGATAGGTATATGTTTAAGTAAAGCTAAAACTTTAATTAAAGCAATAGCGGCTTTTTAATATCGCTTATTTTAAGCAACTTACTTAAGTTATATAGCGATAGCACTTTTATATATTAGTAATGCTTAACGGCATTAAACTAGCTTATGGCCTATAATAGCTTTAACCTTAATAAACCGGTTTATATTAAGGCTAATAGCTTATTAAAAGCATTAGCGTAAATAAACTAGGCGCGGCTTAACGCTATAGCTATTAGCGCAGAATAGCTTCTTTTAACTATAAATAGGCTTATAAAAACAGATTAATAAGTTATTATAAAAGGTCTTATATAGTAAAATTTACTATATTAATTTAAAAGATATATTATACCTTATTCTTTTCCGATATTTATTATTATTTTAGCTTAAGAAAGAAACTTAAATAAATAAAATAATTAATAAATATTTTATTTAATATCTTATTTAAGCCTTTTAAATTTATTATATATCTTTTATTTATTATTTATTATATCTTAATAGTTAATATATAAACCTTTCTTTATAATTTAAAATATTAACGCGCTTTAATTAAAAAATTAAATTTATAAAAGTTTTTCTCGCTAATACTTTTTCTTTAGCTTTTTTAATACCCTTATTATCTTTTAATAATTTTAATAATTTTAATAAATTAATTTCTTTAAGTTTAATAGCTATTTTAAAAAAAAGGAAAGCTTATAATATATAATAATTTAAGATTTACCGCTATTATATATTATTTTATAAAAGATTTTAATAATTTAAGTTAAAACTATTTATAAAATATATTAATTTAAAACTAATAGTTTAAAATAGTTTTAAAGTAATTTAAAAATTAATATTATAATAATAAAATATATAATATTTATTATAACTTTTTAATTATTTAAATTATAGTTAAGTTAACTATATAATAATTAATAATAATATTATGTATAAAATATAGCGCTTATAAATTATAAGTTTATATTACTGCCTTTAATTAAATATTTTAAAATATTTTAAATAACTTTTCTATAGTTATATATTTAATTTCTTATAATCTTATATATTATTAAAACTAAGAATAATGTTTTACTCTCGGGTTTAAAAGACTTTTTTCTTTAATTAAACGAAAAGTAAAATATAGCTATAATAAGCTATAAAATAAAATAAAACGTTATATTTTAAGGGTGCTTAAAAAAAATAAAGAGGAGATAATATTTTTTATTATAAAATAAGGGCGGAGGTGCTTATTTAAGCTATTAATATCTTAAGGGGTTATAGTATATACTATTAACCCTTAAAACACTATTTAAAGAAATAGTATTTTATATTAATAAATATATTATTAAAAGGTATTTAAATAGTTTTAAAAAGCTTTTTAAATTTAAAATAGCTATAAAAGTTTATATAATAATAATAGCTTTTTAAAAGCCTTTAAAATTACTATTAATTAAATAAAGAAGCTACTTTAATTATTTATTGCTTTAATTAAAAAGCTTATTTTTTAATTAAAAGAAATATTTACCGGTTAAAAGAAGTATTCCTTATTTAAAGGGAAAATCTTTTATAAAAAGTTATAGCTATTATTTATTAAATATTACTATAAAATAAAAGTAAAGATAAAATAAATTTTTTTAACCTTATAAAAGAAAATAAAGAAAATATATTATTATAATATAATAGGTTACTTTATTATATAATAATAAAGAAATCTTTAAGGCTTCTTTAAATATATTTAGCTATTATATTATAGTAGAGATAAGTTAAGGTTTTAATAGCCCCTTTTTAATGCGCCTTTATAAATAGTTTATAACGGACCGCTAATTTTAATAATATTTAGTAAATAAAAGTAATAAGTAAAATTACTTACCTATATTATAATATATAAAGAGTATCTTAAAATAAATTAAAATATAGTTAATTTAGTAAATATTTAAATATTTTATTTATATTATTAAACTGTTAAGGCAGTTAACTAGTCTTAGCTAATTAAACTTAATAGTAAAAAGAGCTATATTTAAAAGGAAAGAAATATTTAAAAATATTATAAATAACTTATTTTAACTTACTTATATTTTACTTTTAAAGGTATAAATATAATATATATATATATTATATTTATGCTTAAAGAATATTAGATTCTTTTAAAATAAATAATATAAAAGTTATAAAGAAATTAATAAAACGTTAAAAAGAAATGAAAAAAAGAATAAAAAAGATTAGAAAAGAAATAAAAAAATTAAAAAAGAAATTAAAGGAATAAAAATGGGATAAAAATAAGATTTAAAAAGAATTAAGAAAGAAAGAGAGAATAGAGAAAAATGTAAATATAAACATTATCTGTTTAGAGCTGTCGGGAGCCACTTCTTATACACTGCTTAAATTATAAAGATACTATGGCCGTAAAGCGGACACCCAAACAAAGCTCGTGTTGACAAAGGCAGTACGACTATGAACTTGCTGCGGAAACCTAGACTCAAGAGCTGCCAGTGGCTAGGGCAACGTTCGCGATGCTGGCACTGGCCGTGTCATGAGGCTCAGATGCTTTCCGAGGTCCACACCAAGACAAGCTGTTCGACATCGAGTGCGGGCACGGAGGCGGAGCCGGAGCCGGAGCCGGAGCCGGAGCAAGGGATCGTCCCGAACAAGCGGTACGAAGGAAAGCCAGCGGGGTTGCCGTGGCCAGGGATCCGCTGTCTCCATCTCCGGAGCCTGAGAGCGAGCACGCTCGAGCTGAAACGGGGACCATGTGCTGGCCCGCCCCCCAACGTTCTAGCTCGGTCCCTTGTGAATGCTTCTCCAAATGAGGGTGCCGAGGCACTGGTCTGGCCCGAACGCTCGAGGGAGGAGCGGCAACTGATGATTCACAGCGTGCGTGCAAGCTGCTGAATGGCCGCTCCCATCGTCCCGTCTGCCTGTCAGCCCATCCAGACGAATAATGCCTAGGCCTGTTGATCTGCACATGATTCAGCATGCTGACGATAGTCTACTCAAGCTGTGCAACACACACACAGCCAGTAAGGAACCAGTCGCAGTGCCCAGAGTCCGACGAACCCACAATCCTTCGAAGCTACTGACTTGTCCGCCGCCAAGGGTCGTCGGTGCACTAATAAAGCATCGTTGCCCAGACCATCAATTCCTCTGAGTGGCATAGTCCCCCCCCCCCCCAAAGTCAGGATGCGGGGCTCCCAAGCGCGTTGAGATCTGGGGTAAAGAGAGCACCGCATGTCGCCCCCAATGTTTCATGAGCTTTAGAACCTAAATTGACTGAGAACGCAAAACATGCCGTACTGTAGCAGTCTACTCTTTCACACTATTTTACCACCGCCTAAAGTACGAACTCAACGGATGTCTACGGTCCTCCAACAATCGATCACATAAACCTCATTCTATAATTAAAGGACCTTTGAGAGATGACCGATTCGATAGCCGATATACTGGCAGCCCAAAGGCCAGCCGGCATACCATGGCGTTTCAAGACGGCTGAGCTCATGCCCGATGGCCAGTGGCGATTGCTCCTGGCAATCATGGACGCAGTCGTGCCCAGCATCCAGAGAGAGTCGACAGCGCCGAAGCGAAAGTCCAGATCAACCGCCTACATTTCAGACAGCCGCTACCAAGATGCAGTGTCACATCTAAAGAAGAACACAGTAGTGCTTGACCATGCGTCGGAGCAGGAGTTGGACAGGTACCTGTCGGACAGGCCATCGGATGACCTGCTCTTCCAGCAGGTCCTGAAGGGGATGCTGCACCACGTTCCTGAGGAGCAATTGACGTTGCTATCAAGAGTTCTCTATATACTAAGGTCTGCATCTCATCCGGACCAATGACTGCTTGAGGAAGCTGACGATTGTACAGCACCCAAGCCGGCAGTCTCGTCCTGACCGGATATACGACGCCTATAACCAGGCTGCCCATCGAGGATCGGACAAAGATCCTCAACAAGTGGGCCAACAGCCACCTCTACCAGATCCGTGGACTCTATAGACAGCTCACCACCCTGGGCAAGGTCATCTTCAGTGCCACCAACCCGACGTTCCACACCCTATCTGGATTTCCCACCACGCCCCAAGGCTGGAAACCACCCACGGGCTACCCCTACGAGTTCATCCAGTTCCCGCCAGCCCCGTCTCCGTCTGCCAGGTCCAAAAGCCAGCCCCACCCCCCGCCCGCCGAGATCGAAACGGACGTGGTGATAGTCGGCTCAGGCTGCGGGGCCGGCGTCTGCGCCAAGAACCTCTCCGAGGCGGGCCACCGGGTGCTGGTCGTGGACAAGAGCTACCACTTCGACGCGTCGTCGTTCCCGATGGCGGCGGGCGAGGCCTTCTTCCACCTGCTCGAGGGCGGGGCGACGACGACGAGCGACGACAACAGCATCTCGGTCGTGGCGGGCTCGTGCTTCGGCGGCGGCGGCACCGTCAACTGGAGCGCGAGCCTGCAGCCGCAGGGGTTCGTGCGCGACCAGTGGGCGCGCGAGCGCGGGCTCGGCTTCTTCGGCACCCAGGAGTTCCAGGCCTGCCTCGACCGCGTGTGCGGGCAGATGGGCGTGCACGAGGACTTTGAGCCCAACCACGGCAACGCGCTGCTGGTCGACGGCGCGAGGAAGCTGGGCTGGTCGGCCAAGAAGGTCCCGCAGAACACGGGGCGGTGTGCGCACGCTGATGGCCACTGTGCCCTCGGCTGTTCGACCGGGGAGAAGAAGGGCCCCGTGAATGGCTGGTTTCCAGATGCGGCGAGGAATGGGGCCAAGTTCGTAGAGGGATTCAGGGTGAAGAGGGTGCTGTTTGATGAGAGTGGCAAGAAGAAGGCCGTGGGTGTTGTTGGCACCTGGACGAGTCGTGGTAAGACTGGCAATGTGGATGGGCCGGATGAGGAGAAAATCGTGAGAGAGGTGGTCGTAAGAGCAAAGAAAGTCATTGTCAGCAGTGGCACACTCTGGAGCCCGGTCATTTTGAAGAACAGTGGCCTAAAAGTGAGCAGTCATCCAAGAACAAAGCATTCCGACGACATCCACAAATACTGACAGTCATGCAGAACCCCCAAATAGGGAAAAACCTCTACCTGCACCCAGTCAACGTCATGCACGGCTTCTTCAAGGAGGACGTCCGGCCGTGGGAGGGCGGCATCCTCACGACGGTGGTCAACACGTTCGAGAACCAGGACGGCAAGGGCCACGGCGTCAAGCTCGAGTGCCTGTCCATGATGCCGTGCTTCGCCGTCCAGTTCCTCAACTGGGCCGACGGCGTCGACTTCAAGCTCCTCGCCCTCAAGTACCGCCACCAGAACAGCTACATCTCCATCGTGCGCGACCGCGACACGGGCTCCGTTTACCCGGACCCGGCGTCCGGCCAGCCCCGCGTCGTCTACACGCCCTCTGCCTTCGACCGCGGCCACGCCATGCTCGGCCTCGTCGCCCTCGCCAAGATCCTCTACCTGCAGGGCGCGGCCGAGATCCACGCCGGGCTGCCCGGCATGAGGCCCTTCATCCGCGAGGCGGAGGGCCCTACCACCACCGCCGCAGCGGCTGCTGCCCCGCCCGCACAACCATCAGCAGACGACGTCGTCGGCACCGTGTCCGACGCGGGCGTCGCCGACCCGCGCTTCCAGGCCTGGCTCGCCGAGCTCGAGAGGCACGGCAACAAGCCGCCTGTCGCGACGTTCGCCTCGGCGCACCAGATGGGCACCAACCGGATGAGCGCGTCCGAGAAGACGGGCGTGGTCGACCCGCGCGGCCGGGTCTGGGGCACCGAGGGCCTGTATGTCAGCGACGCGAGCGTGTTCCCCAGCGCGAGCGGCGTCAACCCCATGGTGACGAACATGGCCATCTCGGACTGGATCTCGAGGAACGTGGCGAGCGACATCGCGAGGGATGGGCTGGGGGAGAGGGCGAGGCTGTGAGCATGTTTTCTGAAGTCTGAAAAAAAATTGTCTTTTTGTGAGGATATCCGTCCCTTGGCCTGTTCTGGCAAAGCATTTTGGCATATAGCGTGTGATTTTGGTTAGCTGGTAAATAATAGGTACGCAGTTCAGGTCTGTACAATGTTCCCGGGTCCTTAGAACCTTCTCTCAGGCCCTATAGTAGTCAATCTTGTGCCAAGTCACATATGCCTCATGCTGAATCATGTAACAATTCCATCGCTGGGCGCTTTTGGTTTGGGCTCCTCGGATGAATGCCCGGATCAATGCAATGAGAAGATGTAGATCCTCTCCAGGCCCTAGCACTTGAGAGAGACACATGCTCCTATGGGACGAGTTCCACGACTGAATATGATAAATGTCTCCTCAAAGAAATTTGCTGCTGGTCATATCAAATTCTTCCACCTGCTTTGAATGACCTGATAGTGTAAAGAAAACAGATCGATGAAGCTGTTTCGTCCGTGTTCAGGCCCGGGGTTTTCAGGTGAAAGACGACAAGACAAAGTGCCGCCATGACCGGGAAGCCTTTGCGGTCAACTTGGTGATAAGATCGCATGTTATAGTGAAGCATGACAAGCCACTATCAAACCCAAATATAAAGTAAAGACCTGGTATGGATTTGCCACTGCGTATATACCGTACTCGGGTTGCAACAGTCCTCAAGAATCCAGTCGCATTTGATCACATGTGCACGCGAAGTGGGCAATGTAAGCTGATGGCTTCGCACATGTGGGTTGATGTGACTGGCCAAAACAAGCGATGTATCCCTTCAAGGTTCCCACCACATGCGCATCAAACTTCCAAAATCATCATTGATGTCAGCCTCAACTGCCTGCGTTGCGTCTACTGTGGTAGGTGGTCGGCTGCTCCAGGTGTTGAGGCTAAAGCTTATAGTGGCGGCACTAAGACTTTTGGCGGCCCTTTTGGCGGCCCGAGACGTGCAGCCCCCCTTCGAGCCAGGAGAATTAGCGGGCGAATGGCAAGCATGAATATCCTTTTTCATGTCGGCCGTTTTGGGTACCACAGTCGGCTTGCGCCTTTGGGCGCAGGGTCATTCGGGCACAGTCAGCCAGACCACTGCAGATAATTACCTACCATCAGCTCGAGAATCTAGGCATCATGATTCTGCACCTGGTCGACCGCCCGTGGTGGTCGGCCCCTTGACCCGCTTGACCCGTTGCTGCGGGCTTTGAATACGGCGAAGGTATTGGGAGGCAGCCGGGAAGATCCCCGCTGGGCTACCTAGGTACGTGCGGCTGGCGGACCTTGCAGCGGAATAAGCACGCAAGGTCTCACCCGCGTAATCAATCAAAGCATCATGATGCGCCGTAGTGGCAGTGTGCCTGTGAGGGAGTGAACCCTCATGACTTTCAAAAGTCTCACGCGTCACTGCCGAGGGTGAGAAACGTGTATGGAGGGAGGGAATATATATAAAGTCGTACAACACGTTGCCTCCCGCGACTTGTGCCACCCGTCACCCAGCTGACGTCTCACTGCGTCTTCCATAAAAAGACTTACCACCTGCTGTCGTCTACTTAAGAAGATAGATCACCACTGCTCTACGGAGCTTCTTCCAAGATTCCCCAGAACAAGACACCGAATTTACCAATATGCACTTCTCGCTCTCTTTCGTCGTCACTCTCGCCACCGGCGCCTTCGCCCTCGCCAGAGGGTGGGACTATGGCTCTGGCTCACAATTCCAGCCGGGGCAATGTCTAAATGACACCTCGGTCAACACTCTTGTTCAGGGCTACACGTACCTGCTGGAGAAGCCCCTGGGGCCAGACTTCAATAGCACCGCCGAGCGGATCCTGTCGGATAAGTTCGAGGTGTTTTCAGACTCTATCCTGACCCTCTCAAGTCGGCCCGTAAGTAAAACGAACATCACCTAAATCAATTGAATCAGGAGAGTCCATTATACTGACGAGGTTTCCAATGCAACAGTTCGGCCAGCCTGCATACCCCAGCAAGCAGGCCTACATCGACAGCCAGGCCCAGACGCCTCCCCTCCCGGTCGTCGAGACTCTGGATGTGTTCAACACCTGCAACAAGATCAGCTGGCGCTGGAAGGCGACCGGCATCGGAAGCAACCAGCTCGAGATCAACGGCATTATCGTCTTCGAGACGAACCCCGAGGCCGTGCAGATAGACACGGTCTATTCCGAGTTCAACACCGGAGCCTTCTTCGCTGACCTGGGCTTCCCTGAGTGCCAGAATGCTTCAAGGACTCGTTAGAGATGGACTTGATTGACCATTGGGCGATCTTTGATACAATTGGGGTGGTGACTTGACGGACAGACAGACAGACCTAATAAACCGATGATTTTGCATTGTCAGCTATGAGTGTACAGCCCAGGGAAACCCCAAGCGATGTCTCTCTGAAGCCTCTTGATTGTTAGCGAAACCGAGCATCGATACCAGACTCGTGCGCGACGCTCCTCACCCGCTTGCAGTTGGACTTGCACTTGGTTTCTCAACAGAACTGCTGCGATGGTGCTGTGCATGTCCGATGGCCGTGCCCTATCGCATATGCATAAGTTTATTGACTGATGCCCCTCCCACAAAAAGCCATGTGAGCGCGATGGTGATGAAGCAACGAAGAATACACTTTTGTGAAGGTAAATACTCAAGTGGAAAGCAATATCATCCTGGTCATTATGTCACCACTTTTGAGAATTGCATCCTAGTGGCTAGAGGAAGGTGATAAGGTCATCATCAACTCGAGCTTGTAAAGAGATCAGGCTAATGCAATGCAAAAGTGAAATTCTAGAGCTGTTGACTGAATAGTGAGGGTGATTAAGCATTCAACAGGCTTACCTGTTCACTTGACGAAGCTTGGGATTGGCCAATGCTCGAGCTTGAATGGTCATCGCAGCTGTCCGAACTTCGTGATATGACCCCTGAAGACATGGGAACCTTCAATTCCGAACAAAGTTTCATGCCCTTCCCAAAGGGGCAAGGAGACTTGTGCGCTTGTTTCAAGCTTGGCGAGCTCATGAAGCCGAGGCATCACATCGTCCGAACTTGGCGTCACAAGTAAGAGCTCCCACGAACTGGTGGCTCAAACGCAGGAGTACACGACATCAATCCTTTTCGGATTTCATTTCAAAAGGGTAACTTCCTCGATACTGTTTAATTTTATTTTATTCCGTTCTATTTTCCGTACTCGTGGTTATATTATTCGGTAAGATCGCCGTTGACTGCTTCTGCTCGCTAACTTTCTATTCAATGGTGAGTGACCTTTCTGGAGGCAGCTGATTATCAATAATCCGTGACCGCTGACAGATCATAATTAGGCCCAAACCGCAAAATACGTTAGTCGGCCTCCTCTCTCGATACGCGAGTGGGTTGACCTGCCCTTCCGGGTGCTGGTATGGGGTAAGTTGGCAGACATGAATCACATGATTCAATGAAAGGCGGCGCCAACGATCTCCGGAAGTAACTGACTTCGGGGATCTGCAAAGCACCAATACAATTAACCATCAACCTCATCCGCGGCGTCCTCACGGCAATATGGCGTAGGCTACCCCTAAGGCCATACGTGGCCTGCGCCGCGATCCGCATGTTCCTCTACACGTTCACGCCGGCCCAAATCCAGCTATTGAGCCCGCCCACCATGGACACGTACAAGGCGTGGATCCGCAGGAAGCGCTCCGACGCCCGCAAGGCCGGCGACTTCGAGCTAATGGAGCAGCTGAGGGAGGACGTCGAGGTGCTCCCGGACGGCCGGTCCCACCTCCTCTGGATCGGCGACCGCCACCGGGCCACCCGGTTCGTCTACTTCTTCCACGGCGGCGGCTACATCACGCCCGCGGCCCCGGGCCACATGGAGTGGTGCCTGCAGGCGTACGTGCTGGCCGGCAGGCACGGCGTCCGCGACGACGAGAGGGTCGCCGTGGCAATGCTGCAGTACACCCTGGCGCCGCAGGCGCGCTTCCCGGCGCAGATGTGCCAGGCGGCCGCCGGGCTGGCGCACCTGCTGCGGGGCGGGGTCCGCCCGTCGCAGCTCGTGGTGGGCGGCGACTCGGCCGGCGGGAACCTGACTGTGCAGCTGCTCAGCCACCTGCTGCACCCGTACCCGCTGGCGGACAAGATCAGCCTGGCCGAGCCGCTGGCGGGGGCCTTCCTCGTCAGTCCGTTTGTCAGCCGGAATACGCTGACGAGGTCGTTTGTCGACGGGAAGCCGTGTGATATGCTGAGTGAGGGGATTTTCGATCAGCCGAATCGGGAGATGTTTCACGAGAAGCCGACGGGTCTGTCAGGCATCCTGTTCCCGAATTGGAATCTTGTTGAGACGAAGGAATTCCGTGACGGTCGGGGTTGGGCACTGATGGCGGATGTGGGTGAGAAGTGGCTGGATGGGATGGCAGATATTGTCACTAAGGTATATGTCACGTGCGGAAAGCACGAGCTTCTGAGAGACCAAGGGATAGACATTGCAGAAAGAATTCGTGCTAGGAACCCAGATGTCAAGGTGAAGTTGGAGGTTGCTGAGAAAGAGGCACATGACTTCATCCTACTCGAGGGCCAGAGGCAGGTAGTTGGAGATGCCACTACGAGGATGAGGAATTGGTTTAGCAGGGTCTGGTCTTGACCACATGGGAGAGGAATGGATTTAACATATCTCAGTGTCTGAATGCGGTTGGGAGAGGCTTTATTTTTCGTATAGTGTTTCGAACAGCGTTGATAAATCTGGCATTCTTTGATTCTTTTCTGAAGAAGCGCGAGCGAAGTCTGTTGCCGTAGGTTGTCGAGTACCGGGACTGTTGACACAGGACACATTTTGTTCACAATTCATACCGCATCCTATATCTGCCAGTGTGGTTATGGTCTGAGAGTCTCTACCTAGACTACCTAGGTAGGTAGATCGACGGCTGCTTAGCATACTGCTCCTAGCCCGGACGTATTTGACCACAATGCACCACTTAATGGAAGTTGGGAGAAAGTTCGGATTCTAACCCATTTTTCTCAACAAGTTGCCCAAATGTTCGTAACCTTCTTCGCAACCTTCTTCGTTACCTCGTTTAAGCCTGCGAAGGTGAGTTAGACGGGTTCCCAGGCCAGCGCTTTTCAAACGCAACTTGTAGTAAATGTCAGCCGCCCGTCGCCTGTTGAACTTTTGTTTTCTTGTACCAACTTCATGGAGCGATTGAAAACTTTGCCGTGGTTAGTATTCGAAATGACCCCGATTCAACAGGGAATCAGTTGACCAGTGAAATTTTGCATGGTCTTTCCGAGTCGGGGTTGGCTCTGATTTACCGAGCTTCATTGTCATCTTGCGCACGTGTTCTTCGACCTCGACGAAGATTCTCGTCATCAACTGGCCGAGATTTTCCAGCAGAGTTGCAACCGCTGCGAGTTCGATCATTTCTGCGAAGGCAACTGACCGCATGATCCGCTCGACAATACTCCAAATTGCAATCGGATCTTGAACGCAACCAACGAATCGACTTCTTGAAGTTCTTTTCCATCCCGAATCCAAATTTATTGGCAGTTCCAAACTTTTGAGCTTGAATAGGAGACATGTCGCGAGAAATAGGTAGAGATCAAAATTGTTGACACCTGTGCACATTGCTGATATCTGTGATTGTGTCGGGGCGGATGAGGAACTCCTTAACTGATTTATGCACAAATACAGCCCCCGGATCTTCGTGATGTTGAGTCGCATCTGTCGCAATGTTGGTGTACTTCTCATCAACTTTTAGTTCTAATAGCCCGGCACAGTTGTAGGAACCACGATAGAGAGACGATGTCGGGTTGGTTACTACCTAAATGGGTGGGCGAAGCCCGCTCTGAACTCTGCTAATAAATAGCCGTGTGGGCGGTCTGGAAACATCTGCAGAGGCGGCAGAATCCACAAAGTGAATTACCACAACAATGGCTACTGAGCAGATGGTCGATTTTTCGAACAGCATGTTCTGACTCAACCTGTACAAATGGCTTTCGATCCCTGCTGATGATGGCCGTGAGGTCGGAATGGGCTACCGAGAGAGAATGGGCAGTCATAGGCGGTACTCTTTGTAGGCACATCCGTGGGTTCAAATCCGAAATTGCTACGCTACAGCGGACGAGTTGGATCAGCTGTGCCCCTCTAATTCGGCGTTGCTCTGGGATTCTTTGGATCGTGTGGCGAAAGAGTTCGTCCTAGCCACGGGGGAACTTGTCCAGCATGACTTAAAGTTCAGGGAGAGTGTCACAAGTGTTGAGTTCTTCAATGAAGGCTCTGGCGACGAATACCAGCCACAGGATTGGTTCCTTCAGACTTCTCGACGGCGCAGTCGATCAAATATTCTCTGGCCTGTCCGCCATCCGTGGCCTGGTTGACGAGGAAGTCTATGCGCCAGTGGCTGTCAAGAGCATCTGCAATGTAGACTCTGTGATCCTTTCGAGTAAGGTCATGGAGGCGCAGTCTATCGCAGTCGCCGAGAGTTTTCTCAAAAGGCGTCGCCAGACGGCTAGACACGACCACCTTGAAGTACTTTGACCTTCCGGCCTCTTTCAAGATCCTGGCTAGCTCAAACTGCTCTTCCTCGGGGGCTTCATACTCATCGAGCCCGTCGATCATCATGGCGACGCGTGCTGGCGGAGTTTCCGCAGATACAAGCCGGCTGAAGGCACGAGTCAACTCGTGGGAAGTAGGAAAGTCGCCCCAGCCTTTGTCGACAACGACCTGGTCCGAAAACAACAGTAAAGCAAACTCGGGTTTCTGCTTGATCATCTCGTACAAAAGGGCTCTAAGGAAACCACGTAGGCTCTTCTGTAGAGGATCTTGAGCCTGACTCCAAAACCAATGATGAGCAGTGACCAGGGTGCGCTGGCCTGCCCAGCCCATTTGTTGAACGCCGATTTGGTTGGATCGTCAAGAGCCGAGAATTTCATCAGGGGGGAGCAGACACTTACACTTACACAAAGCAGAACATATGCAATGAGATCGAAACACGAGTGAACAACGCAGAATGCTCTCCCGGTACTGATTCTACCAACCAAATGTTAGGAACCAAGCTAGGTACCTAGGTAAGTAAACAAGTGCTGTGATGTCCCTATAGCTGGACTGGCACCGTTGTCATGCTAGGCTTCAATTCGGGAGTTGGATCAACTGGCTTAGAACAGCTAAGCAGCGGCCCTTAGCAGCAAGATAAGCTTATAAGGGGCGAGGATTATAGTAGCGGGAAACTAAGGGGGCTAATAACTATTATTAGGCCTAATAACCGTTATTTATAGATAACTATTATTAACTAATAACCGTTATTTAAAATTCCCGTGCTTTAATTAGCTAATATAAGGGGGAGGTTATATATACCTTTTAATACTTACTACCGGCTATCTAGCCACCCTTAAAATCGACTACTAATTTACTATAAGGTCGATAGTACTATTAAAGTAAAAATTATTTAATTAAAAATAGGTATAATATATATAAGTTATTTATTCTTTATTTATAAGAGTATATTAAAGGATTAATAAATTTACTTAAGTAATTATAATAACTTTAAGATTATATATTATATCGATAAAGTTTTAAAATAAGGTAGAAGATTAAATATATTTAGATTATTATTATCTCTACTTTAAGAAACTACTATATTAAAGAATAATAATATAAAAATAAGTATTAAAGCTATTTATATATAGGGGATTTAATATATTATATATTATATTAAAGGGGGAGAATAGCTAAAGCCTTAATAGTTAATCGAAAGCTTTTAATAGTAGCTAGTATAGTATTAAGCAATATATCGATAAGTGCGCTTAAAAGGGCTAATAGCTTATAGCTTATTATAAAGGGTTTAAATATTATTCTTAATATTATCCTTAAAAAGGTTATTATTATTATACGCCTTATAAAGCTTTATATCCCGGCTAGTTTTTAACTTATAAAAGCTATTATAACTATAATTATATAAACTGCTATTATCGCTATTTAAGCTATAAAAAGATAATTATTATTATTTATTAAAAGGTATTATTAAGCAGGTTAAATAAGTAAAATATTAAATAATATTTATACTTTAAATAAACCTGCTATAGCCGAAAGAGGCGCTAATAAATTATATAAATAATAAAGTTTTCTATAAATTAATTAAAGGATTTAAAGCGGTAATTAAAGGTTAAAAACTATTTATTAAGATATTAATAAGGTATATAGATATAAATAAAGCTTAAGGTTAATAAATAGGAGAGATATATAATAAGCTTTATAACTAATATTTACTAATATTTAAGTTGCTTAAGCTATTATTAATACTACTTATTTATAAGTAAAAGGTATTTAACCGAATACTTTAAATACTTTTAAGCAGTTAAGCCTATTAAAAGTAAAAGCTATTAAGTTAAAAGGAGCTTATAAGGCTACCCTTAATATAGCGTATAATGCTAAATAGGCTAGCTTTAAAAAAGGGTAAATTATACCTTAAATTATAACCTTTAAATTTAAATAAGTTTTATAAGATTTATTATTAAGGCTATAAAAACGGTTAAAGTATTTGCTATAAAATATTAAATTACTAAGTATTAAAAGGGTAGTTATCTTAAGCCTTTTATTATTATTATAAAAAGTTATATTATATATTAATAAATCTTTATTTTATCTATTTATATATTTTTTACTTTATATAGATATACTTTTACTTTTATTAATCTTTTATTTTATAGCTTTAATAAGCAGCTTATATTTTAATAAACTTTATAATATTAGTTATATAGCTTAAGCTATAAAGTATATTACTTAAATAAGTACTATTATTAGTTTAAGGCTTATATATAAAGGGATTATTATAAAGCTTCCTTTAGCATTAAATATTTATAATAATTTATTATTATTAAAGGGCGGGGTTAATAATAAACTTTAAGTAATATAATAAACTATTTATATAAGAGCGAGGAAAGCTAAAGATTAAACCGCTTTAAAGGGAAAAATATATAGTAGGTAATATTAAAGACTTATATAAGGAAGATAAAAAAGGCAATTTATTAAGAAAAGCATTTTTAATATATAGCTTAAAGATATAACGCTTAAAAGCTTTAGCCGATAAAGGCTAAAAGGGATTTTTATTCTTTTTATTTTAATATTTAATAAAAGTAAATATATCTATATTAATCTTAATATTAGGCTTATATTATTGCTTATTAATATTAAATTATTTAAGATAATTTAAGTAATATTTATAGATAGCGTTATCTTTAATTTAATTACCTTATTTAACTTAATTCTTTTTAATATTTTATTTATGCTCTATAATAATAATAGGGCTAATCTTTTAAAATAAACCTATAAAAAGGGTTTTAATATAAAAGTAAATAAAAGATTTAAGGTTAAAGAAGTTAAGTTCTTAAAGGATAATATTATAGTAAATTATAAAAACTCGCTTTTATATACCTTTATTAAACTATTTATATATTTAATAATAAGTATATAAGATATTCTCGGGATTTTAAGCCTATTTTTCCTAATTTATATAGTAATTAGTATAATAGTTATAAACTTATTTAATAGAAAATCTATAGGTATTCTCTTATATAAGCTTTTATTTTAAATTAATTAAAGTTTAACCCTAGTCCTTATAAAGTATCTTATAAGTTATTATATAAGTATTAATTTAAGAGAAAAGTTTTTTAATAATAATAGGGCTAAACTTAAGCTAATTAAAAATAAATAAAATTTTATATTCTTCTTAATTAAACTTAATTTATATAATAATAAGCTACTTTAAAGTAAAAGAATTTAGGTTCATATAATATTTATAAATAAAGTAAATTAAATTAAAATTAAAATAATCGGTATAATATTAATGCGTAATATTAATAAAAAAGGCTAAATATAGTATCTTAAAGTATTATATATCTTTTATAATAGTAATAAAAATAGTTAATTTACCCTTAATCTTTTTTAAGCTTAAATACTATTTATTAAAAAAGCTATTAATATATAAAATATTAATAAAGGCTTATAAAGGCTAGCTAATAGGTATAAAAGGTAAGTTATTATTAAGAAAAGAAATAAGGGGTTACTTAAAAAGTTATAGATTTTATAATATAAAAGTTAATATAATTATTAAACTTATAAAACTTATATTTACTTAAAGGGCCGATTAAGGCGGTTAAATTAGCTTATAAGGCTATTATAGCTATAATGCTTACTTATTAATATAATATAATAGTAAAGGGTAATTACCGCTAAAAAGGTAATTATTATTTAAACCTAATAATATTATTATTAGCTAATTAACTAATTAACTATATATAAGGAGGTAAGAATAATAAAAGAGGGATAAAGGTATAAGGCCGTCTTAATATTTTATAACTTAAATAGTAAAGGGAAAAGTTAAAGGTTAAGATTTAATAGGTTAATAGCGGCCTATTTATATTATTTTAAAAGTAATAGAAACTTAAATATAAGCAGAAAATTATTAAATAAATATATAAAAAGTAAATATATTAATAATAAATATATAGATATTTACTTTATAAATTATAACTAATATTAATATTTAAATATAATTAATATATAGTAATAATAATAAAAATATTAAACTTATTTATATTATTAACTATTACTTATAAGCTTAAACTAAATAGCTTTTACTTAATAGCTTTTTTAAGCCTTAAATGCTAATATTAATAAATAATTAACTAAATTAAAAGTTATAAGTAATTAAGTACCGCTTATAAAGTCGATTAATTATCCCTTTTTCGATATATAACTTTAATCCTTTTTTTAATATATAACTTTAATTTCTCCTTTAACTATAACTTTATAATTTTAATTTTATTTTTAATTATAACCTTAATCTTTTCTTTAACTATAACTTTTTTTTTATTATTATTATTAATTATCTTTTTTATATTAATTTATATTATAAAAGTTAATTAACCTTTTATTTAACTATCTTTATTTAAAAGCTAACTATATAATATATTCTTTATTTATTATAGATTTATTAATATAGGTTAAAATATCTTACTAGAAATTAAGTAATTATAAGATACCCTATTTTATTAAAGGTTATTAGCTAAAAATTATAGCTTAACTTTATTAAAGCGGTAAAAGTAATATTAAAGCTAAATTATTGTAGCTTTCTATTATTTAAAAAGATATAATCTTCTTTTAAAATAAAAATAATAAAGATATTTTTATAAAAAAGGGCGATAATAATAATAATAATAATATAAGCTAAATTAGCGATAATAATATAATAAATATAAATATTAGTAATTATCCCGATAATAAGCGTAAAAACTTATTAACCGAAAGTAATAAAAAGTATAAAAATAAAAGTAAATATTGCTTTATTTTTATTAACTTAATATTATAAATAATTATTTTTAATAAGGCTTATTAATTATAATAAATACTAAAAAGCTATAATTTAATATAAATAATAATATTATATAAAATATAGCTATAGCTTTTAAAAAGGTTTTTAATATTATAAAGTATAAAAAGAATATTATTATTAAACTAAAGCCGATTTTTAAGCTATTTAATATAATCGATATTTCTATTAATATTACTTTTATTAAAGCTATTATAGCGCTTAATCCCTTTAATATATTAAGGCTTATACCTTACTATTAAAATATCTTTTTTAATATAACTAATTTTAAAATAGCTTTTATAATATATAGTAAGCTAATTAAAATAAGTTATATAAACTAAAACCGTTTTTACTAAATATTATTTCTATTTAAAGATAATAATAATAACCTTTTATATAATATTATCTAGCTCTTAAAGCAGCTTTTAACTATATATAATCGATTTTAAAGGCGCTTTTTACTTATAAATATAAGAAAGGTTAATATCCCTCTTAATATACTAAAAATATTAACTTTACCTTTAGGCTTTAAAGCTAAAAAGCGTATTAAATTTAAAATATATAAAGAGAAAATTAAGGTAGCTAAAAATAAAGCTAGGATTAAGTAAAGTAAATAGGCTAAAATTGTAATATAGCTTAATAAGCCGCTTTCTTCTTTTACTATAAAGTTAATATTCTTTAATCCTACCTTTATATTTAAAAATATTATTATATCGGATATTTATTATATTATATATTATAGCCTTATTAAATTTATAAATAAGCTAATAAAGTTATTTTAATTATATATATAAGCCTTTTTTATATAGATATTAAAAGGTATCTATATATATATTTAAGTTAATAAAAAGCTTATTACTATAGTTTTTTCTTTTAACTTTATTTACTATTGCTATTATAATAAGATTTACTATTATTAAATAATTAGAAATAAAGATAAAAATATTTATAACCTTTATATCGGTTAAATTTATAAAGTTAAAATAAAAAAGTATAAAGATAGCCCTATATATTAGCTTTACCCGGATATTAGCCCCGGTAACTTTATATTATAAATATAAGCAGCTTTTCTTTTAAATTATAATATGCTTAATAATTTATTATTTAACCCTTTTATAGCTAATAATAAGCTTATCTTTAATTTTAAACTTATACTTATTTTTAAGTATAAAGTCTTTACTTTTATAAATATTTTTATTAATAAGCTATTTAATAAAACTTATAATAACCCTAGTAATACTATTATTAAATAACGTATTATTAAAATTATTAAGCTTAAAGTTATATATAAAAAGTATAAGTAGCTAAAAGCTAGCTAATATAAGGATAAATTTTATTAAGTTTACTATATACTTATTAACGGTAATTTAATGCTAATTTATTATACTTATTTAATTTAAGCTAAATTAAAGCTTTAATAGTATAATCGTATATTTTTTAAAAATAAATAGGATACCGAAAAGGCTAACTTAAATAAATATTTATTATACTTTAAAAAAATAATTAATAACTAATAAAAGTAATATAAAAATTAATATAAATAATACCTTATTATATATTTATTTCTATTAATATTTATTAATAGCTTTAGCGTTTTTAAAAATATATACTATATATTAATAGATATATACTTTATACTTATTACTATACTTATAAAAAAGCAGTCTCGCCCTTAAAACATTTTTTCTTTTATTTTAAAACCTTATATATTAAATTTTAAAAATATTATTTTAGCTATTAAGTTAATAGCTTATTTTAATAAGGGTATTATTATTAAAGTAAATAAGGTTTAAATTTATATTTATATCTAAAGTATATATTATATCGGCGATATACTATAATAAGTTAAGAATTATAGCTTTAAAGGCCTTAAGGTATATAAATTTTACCGATATTACTTTATCTAGTTAAATTAATTAACTATTAATTAAAAGGTAATATTTAATTTTAATATTATAATTTATAATTATTTTTATATTTAAACCACCTATATATAAGATATAATAGCTAAGCTTATAGCTAAATAGTTTAATAAGTTCGGTATATAATAGGGTATTATTAATCTTTATTTACTATTAATAATAATTTCTTTTACTTTAAATCTTATTATAACTTACTTAATCGATATAATATATTCGGAATATAATAGTTTATTATAACTAATACACCTACTTTTTAAAAATAATATATTAAATATAAAAGCTAAAAAGAAATATATATTAGCTATTTATATATAGAAATTTCCGTTAAGCTATTATTATTTATAATCTCTTATTTATTACTTAATAAATTACTTTATATTTAAATATATTAAATAATTTATTATTATATCTTCTTTTCTTCGATATTAGTTATTTAAGTCTTATATTAAGCCGGTATTTATAAATAACCTTAAGCTTAAATATTTAAAACAAAACCTAATTATTATAATTATTAAGATATATATTATAATTATTAAAAGTAACTTTATTATTATAAGCTTTTATATCTTAAAGGTAAATTAAAATAGAATATAAAATATTATCGATTATACTTATATTTTCTTTAATTAACTATTAATATTAATAGCTATAAATATAAAAGGCTTAAAAGCGCTATTAATAGCTATATTAATTATAAAAAGCTAAGTAAATAGCCTATTAATAAAAGAAAATTAACCGCTAAATATTATTATTATAAACTATACCGATATTATTAAAACCGGTATAAGCGCTATTTAATTTATAAATAATATATTAAGGCTTAATATTTATATAAATATATATTAAAAGGCTTTTATAAAGAAATATAGCTTATTAGTTAATCTTAATACCTTAATTAATAAAAACTTATACCGGTAAGTTAATACTCTTTATTATTATAAGTTATTAAAAAGGTTTTAAGAAAGCTTTAAGCCTTAAATATTAAGATTTTACCTAGTATATAAACTATTTATATAGGCTTATATATTATTTAATATATATATATAAAAAGTTTTTACCCTTACCCTTTAACTTTTAAATCCTTATATTAAGTTTATATTTATTATTATTATTAAAGTTTTAATATATTTCGGGTAATCCGTTAACTATTTATAAATTATTTAAGCTTTTTATTTATAAAACTAACTATATTAATATTAAGAAGGTAATATTAATAAAAATTAATATATAAAAGATAATTCGATTTATACTTTATAATATATTTAAAAAGGAAAATTTAACGTTAATTACTATATTAATTAACCTTTATTAAAAATACTTTAGCTTATATAAAAAGGTTTTATCTCGCTTAAATTATAATACTATTATAAATAATCTTAATATTAATAATTTCGTTATAAATATAAATTAATCGGTTAATAATTAATACCGGTACTTAATAACGATTAATACTATTTTTACTATTAAAATTTAATATATTCCCCCCTATTTAATTAATAATAATAACCCTTTATTAATATATATAATAAAAGCTAAGCCTTTATTCCGGCGTCTTCTTTAATTAATATATTAAAAAAACTATATTAAGCCTTATTAATATCCGTTAACCTTTTAAAAATAGCAAATCTAATAATTTTATAAATTTAACTTTATTAATAAATATATACCTTTAATGCCCCTACCCCTTAAATCTCCTAATATTACCGGCTAAAGCTAAATAATAATTAGCTAGCTTTTAATATTATTCTGCTATTATTATTATAATAATTATAAATAGTAATAAATTAATATTATTTAAGTTAATATTAATAATAAAGTGTTTTAACATTTAATTATTAATTTTATTATAGAAATCTTTAATAGTATTTATATATTAAGCTTAATCGCTAAGGTATTTAATTAGCTTTAAAATATATTTATTTATAAATTAATATATATATACGCTATTAAGTTATTAGCAGCGGGATATATTAAATAATTAATTATAGTTTATTATTAAATTTAAGCTTAATATTTTTAAATATATTTATTAACTATTAGGATATATAGGGTATTAAATAAATACTTTACTTTTAATATTAGTAACTTTATTTAATATTTATATTAAAGCATTAAGAAGTTTAGCTTAATTAATAAAGTTTTTTTAATTAATAACTTATATAATTAGTATATCTTTATTATATTAATATTTATTAAATATATTAATACTTAAAACCCGATTCTCGATTTTAAAATTATATAGTAATTTAATAAAAAGGCTATTATTATCGGTATTACCGCTATTTGGCTTATTTATTTTTATATAATAAAGGTTTAAGGTATTAGCTTAATTTAAAACTATTAGGAGCTATATTACCTTTAATTATAATAATAACGCTTAAATATATTATTATAATTTTATATTATTATTCTTAATTTTTATTTTATATAAAATTAATTAATATTGCTATAGATTTATAATTAGCTGCTTATTACCTTTTTATTATATAAATAATAAATTAATTAATTACTTTTATCTTTTAATTTATATATATTAATTAATTTTATTTAAGCTTTTTCTATAAAAGCTTTTTTTTATTTAATTATTTTATTTATAATCTATTATTTAATTAATTACTATATATTTTAATATATTAATAGAAGCCTTAATACGCTTTATATTAAGCATTAAGCGGTATATTTAATTATATTTAATATTGCTTAACCTATACCTTTTACTTTACCTTTAATATCGACCCTTTTATTTTAAATATTATTTTTATAATTAGTATTAACTATATTAGTTTAAGTAAAACCTATATTTATAATTAATAAAGTATAAGAATAATATATAGAATATATTAATAAAGGGGTAATTGTTAATAAGGAAGCTATATAACGGTAATAGTTTATATAATAGTAAGCTAATAAGGGTTAATATAGCTATATAAGTAATAACTTATATAGGTAAGGGCAATATATAGCTAAAATCTTTATTAATTAATAGTTAATATTAATTATTATAGTTTATATTTAATTAGCATTTAGTAATATAAAATATATTTAATGCTAGCTATAATATAGCCTGCTTACTATATTTAAAGCTATAACTAATTATAGCCCTTTATTTTTAAATAACGATTATTAGTTTAATAACTATTATTTACCTAAATAACGGTTATCTATAAAAGAGCTATTATTATTTAAATAACTATTATTAGGCCTAATAATAGTTATTAACCCCTATATATATATAAAGTTGCTATAGAACAGGTGTGACATGAACACCATGTATGCTGATGGTATCTGCGCATGCTGTGACACTCAACAGCCTCTTTATTGACAGCGCGAGTTGATGTACCGTTGTGATTAAATTGCACATCCAACAAGGATCCAAACTTTTCTGCATGAACATTCTGTACCGGTACTGTATGTCTCATGCAACCTCCTAGCTGCCTTGAAATTGCAGCAGCTGGCGGTAAGCCACAGGCCTAAAACGGCTAGCCAAGTAGCCAGCACTCGTATCTCAGCGCAGGAGCAGGCAGCAGCCCGCCCCTACTAGCAGAATGCTAGGACACCCATCCGACAATAGCGAACATCGCTCAGGCTGCAGCCACGCTGCCTAGGTAGCCAGTCGAAAGTGAAAATCACGAGAATCACGCATTGACAGAATGTGATAAAAGCTCGACGTGCGCTCACTAGATCCACATCAATTCTGAACGGAGCATTGATTATTCGCCGTCTTTCGAACGTTACAATCTATCACAGATCTTATACGATTTAATAACTACGGAGACAATGCTCGCCCTCGACAATGTGCACGACGGCGAGGTCGTGTACCAGCGTTGCGTCCTCGTCACCGGACAATGTGAAGCCAGCCAGAAACGCGGTGCCTACGTGCGAATCGAGACCAAAGATGATGCAGGTGCTGATCTATTTCCTGAGCAGCAATGGCCAATGTGCCTCGGCTGGTTCAAGGCGCTGCTCATCTTGACTCCGGGAGAAAATATCATCACAATCACATCTGGACAGGACGACTCCCACAAAAAGAGTGTAAGCCAAGCCAGCCGGGCCACTTCGAAAACCCAAAGATAGAAACATTGACAATATGCCAGCTTCGTCTTCAATACGTCCCACTTCTCCAGACGCCACCCTTGCATCTGGCCATCATGGTTGCCAAAGACTCACCCCTGGCGATTGATTGTCCGCCACGCAAATACAGCGGCCTCTCAAGTGCTCATTCCAGCCTTGAAGCCGCCACCGCCAAGCTCCGCGTCACAGCATACATGTGGCAGGCCCTGACAGCCGAAGAGCTGCGCAAGAACGGTCTCGGCCGACGATCGTTCCGCCTGGAGGAAGAATGGGCCGCTGATAGCCTGAGCCAGTCCTTCACACACGATGTGAAAATGCACTCTACCGCCAAGGTCCACTTGATCAGGGCAGACAAGACTGTTGCTGAGCTCCGCGATGCGCAGGTTGCCCAGCAGAATTCTAGTGCGAGACGCAGAGACGATCTGCACAAGATTTTCAGCGAAGCGCTGCTGGCACACGGAGGACCATTTGCCTCCGAGGCAAGGCCGGTCGTCGCCGGCCTGATATTAGACTCGCACTACGACACGGAGAGCAAGTTGATTCTCGCCCATGCAGCTCTGGGCGCACATGATCCCAACGGCCTCTCTCTTGGTATCTTCGGGAGTCACTTGTCGTACTCGTGGCCACGCTTCATGGAGGAGGTCCCCGACTGTCTGCTGGACGGAGCAGCACCCGGAGATCGAGTCGGAAACGACAATGGCGAGTGCGTGTCCATGTGGGAGACCTGCTCCGTGGGACAGGGGGCGTTCCTGCACGAGGTCGGCCACGCTTTCTCGGCCCCGCACACATCGGGCATCATGGCTAGGGGATACTCTAAAAACTGGCCCAAATGCTTCCTAGCGAAAACCGCATATTGCACGCATGCCAAGAGCGAGGGTATCGAGCCCGTCACGCCGTCCACAGAGAACGACTGCCGGTGGGACATCCGCGATATGCTTCGCTTCGTGAACCTGCCGCACTTCAGACAGCCTTCAGATTCGCCGCGGGACGACAAGCCTCCCAGCTTCGAGATGCGCGATGACGAGGAATTCAGCCGCGTCGTCATCACCTGCGAGGCAGGAATCGCGCAGGTGCTGGTAGATGGCAAGGTGGAGGCCAGCGCCACTCTTGCCAGTCCCCAGACGTCACTTCAGTTCACTCTGGACGAGCTCGAGTCCCGCTTCGACCTGCTCAAGCCACTGGACATCGAGGTGTTGGCCATGAACGGCAAGCACCAGACGGCCGACCTGTCCCGGCTCTTCTCCAACAAGTCGTCGATCCGCGTGCCGGGGACCAGCATCCGCCTGCAGAAGCAGAGCATTAGCAGCGGCGAGCCGCAGAAGGACGACTGGCAGTGGGCCGTGATGCTGAAGAAGCGCGGCCGCCAGGACGAGCTCGTGCCCGCGCACAAGATCGACCTCAGGGTCGGCTGTGGGCTTGATGGCGCCGTGGTGTACTACAAGGACGGCACGCGGGTGCCCTGCGGCCCGCGCGGAAAGAATGGGAATGATCCGGGGATGGGTGGCCACCAGGCGCGCAAGATTGCGATTCCGAAGCGTGTGGATGTCGTCAAGGTCGCTGTGACGAAGGGCAGCGGCTGGGGTCTGCAGGGGTTGAGGATGTGGCTCTCTAATGGCAAAGCTATGGGCGCCTTGAATAAGGACTATGGTGGGACTGTCGAGACTCTTGGTAAGTCTTCTGCCTGCGCAACACAATTGTGGTGTGTTCCATTGTCTCTTGCCAGCATTCCAGCCGGCGGTGTGCAAGAACGCCATGAAGACCAGCTTAACTAACACAGGGGAAATCAGTTCCTGGACCCAACCAGAAGATCATTGGATTCTATGGCACAAGTGGTCAATATGGCATGTGCAACGAGTTCGGCATCGTGACGGGTCCGGCAGACCAGCACATCCCTGACACAGTCTACGATATGCCGGAGCTGCAGAACAACCCTGATGGTGGTTCGCGACGGCCGACCAAGCGGAGGCGCATTGTAAGTACTTGGGCCAACCCTGCATACTATGGTATGCATTGGCAAATGAGAATGCGTGCTGTCGCTAACTTCCTTTTTCGTATCGTAGGATCAACACCAGTCCGATACTGAGGATGACGAGACGGAGACCTCTGAAGATGAGGACGAGGGATATGATCACGAGGTTGAAGACGAGGACGAGGACGAGTGAGGGCCTCATCGCGCTACATGATTCGTCAACTTGTTGCCTGTTCCGCAAAGATTTCTTTTCCCTTCGTCGTCTTATGATATCTAATCTGACTAAACACGGCGCGGGTGAAAAAGGTCGCCACTCTATTCAGAACCGCTTAAGGAGATGTGGACAGAACTATGCTGTGAAATATACAAAGTCCCGACAAATTAGGTCCTGGACAGCCGAACAGCCTCCGCGATATTGTGGTCTTGCTATGTAGGTCTCGACCTCTACGATGGTCTCCCAGGACCTGCGTGCCTGGCCATTCGATTGGATAAAAGTCGAATTCTACCTAGACGTCCTTCCCGCTTAAAGCTTTCCAAAACTCGCCACGGTGCCGAAAGACCAGGTTCGGACCGTCATGGGTCGCTGAGAAGATATCATACAACTGAAACTCCTCCGGTCTCTCTCTACCCGCCGCCTTCCCCGGCGCGCCTGCACCGAGCTCCCCCGACTTGCCCGGAGCCGGCTCGAAGTCCAAGAACCAAAGCGTCTTGGCCACCACCAAGCTGGCCTCCAGGTAGGCCATGGTCTTTCCCGCACAAGCGCGTGGCCCTACCGAGAATGGGGCAAATGCCGAGTGCATCTTTGCGAGCCCAGCTTCGCCCGACTCTTCGACCAGCCACCGCTCCGGCCGGAAGACGAACGGCTCGGGGAAATATTCCTCGTTGTGGTGGAGTGCGTAGGTGCAGACACCTACCTGAGTCCCGGGTGGGATGACGTGCCCGTCGACGATGAACGGCTCGCCACTGCGCGGGTCGTCTGCACCTTTTGCGAGTTCCCTCCACGGTATGCCGGAGACCTGAGTGTCCGAATCAGCAATATGAACGAGTAATACAAGTGAGACCAGCGATTAGGATTGCCTGAGTATCGCCCGCAGCTGTCTGTACAGTGAGTTTGAGGTCTAGACACTGCTTACCGGCGGAGACATTCGAAGAGCCTCCTCAATAGAGGCGCGGAGGTAGCGACAGCCTGCGAGCTTTGGACCGCCCTGGATTTCAGAATGACTGGAAAACGTTGTACGTATCTCATCGGCAAGTTTCCGATAGGCTTCGGGGTTGCGGCCCAGGTAGAAAAAGAGCGCACTCAAAGCCGTGGCTGTTGTGTCACCGCCGGCTGGAAAGAAGACTACAGCACTTAGAGTCAGCCAAGTACACTTTTCAAGCCGTAAACAAGCTCTTGGTAGTGTACTTCAAGGGGGAGTGGTAGTCGCTGGTCTTGGTGAAACAGGCCTCAGTCAGTCACTTACAGAGTCCCTCTGAGTATAAGAGCTCTCGAAGCTGGGCGTCGTCAAGTGCATTGCCCTCGACCCCTTCCGCAACGAATGAGACAAGATCCGTTCGTGCGTCTCTCCCCTGCGAAAGTCGCGTGCTGGCCATATGGTCCAGGACAGCGAGGAACCTGTTCCGGCTGGAGTTGCTCAGCCCGTGCAGCAGAGTGTCCAGCCCCATCTGCTTCAACAGTGGAAACTGCATGAACGAGTTACTCTTGTAGTTACCAGCCACGAGGCCATTCAGAATGAATCGATACTGGGTCTCTGTTTGCACGTGCAGCTGGAACCCAAAAGCCAACAGGCCAACAATGTCAAAGCCCAGCCATTTGCATCGCTGAGACATGTTCACTGGCTCGGCTCCGGAGACGGAAGAAAGCAGGTTCTGGATGAATATGTCAATCTGCGCCGTCATTGTCGGCTCGAACATGCGAATGGCTCGGTCGGTGATAGCTCTGCTGACGACCTTGCGCTTCGCTCGGTGCAATGTCTTGTCGATACAGTTGAAGACATGTGGATTTGACTTGGCCCGCAAAAGAAGTGTGTAGACATAAGACTTGGTGACACGGTCATTGTGGTATATTTCTGTTTGTAAATCAGTCTGGATCAGACAAAGGGCGAGTAAATCTTCGAGTTGCCACGGCACGCACCTTGGAGAGCGGTGCTGGAGTTGAAGACAAGTTTGTCTGGACCCTGTCGTACGACGGGGCCTGTGATGGACGGTTGTCAGCTTGCCAAATCTTCGCAGCACAATAGGCCTCGAAAACTCACCATACTTCTTGTGATCTCTTGTCGTTGCTAGGTGAAGACGCATCGACAGTGCATAAAGGCCGGCATACCCGTCGGTAAGCTTGGCCAACAACGGGCCTGGGTATCGCCGGAGTGGGTGGAATACGGCACGATAAGTGAACAGCAAGAGCAACTGTTTGAGGGATCAGTCTCCACCTGTGTGATTGGGGCCCCCGACGGTACACTTACCCACGGTGCAACAAACAGAACGGAGTATTTCGCCAACGCGCGGAGGACATCCAACATGGCCATTTTGCACCGAACGTATATCGAATTCAAATTAGTGTAGAAAGACGTGATTTCAGATGTGCGACTGATTCCCAATGGATCGGAGGGCAATGGGAAGAAGGGTCATGTTCATAAAGACGGCATGGAATGAGGAGCGTTCACGAAGGTTTGGGCCTGCGTTCCTCAATCCGCAGGTGCAGTGGTATGTCTGACACCCCCGCACAAGGTGGTCGGCCTGTAATAGAAATGCGAATGTTCCTCAAAAATACCGTAGTTTATGAGACTGGGTTAATTTATTAAAACATTAAATTTATGAAATACGTCTTTTTAAATTAGATCTTTAAAAGAACCTTTAATTTAAAAATTTTAAAGTATTTATTTTAAAAGATATAAAGAAAGTAAATCAAGAACTTTCACCATTTTATACGATTTGACGGAATAAAAATTTTTATACTACTTAAAACAAATACCTATGGTAACAGTCCCTTGGTTACATCGCTTTCTACCTCCAACACACATCAACCGCCGCGGAGTTCGGCAAGATGCGGACAAAGGAATATGCATATGTGCGGCGCAGCCCTATGGGGCGTCGTCCAATGCTACGTCATCCACCGATACTTGCAGGCAGGTGCAGTCAAAAGTTTGGTCGAATTAAGTGGTGACTGACATTTGAAAAAAGATGGTTGGTGAAAATTCAGCTCCCCTGCTGCATGAAGAAGAACACATGCTCCTGCAGCATCCTGCCCTTCTGTCACATGTGTTAAACCAGATGCGGTACCAACATTCAGTCTGCCATGGCCACTCAGCTGTTCCAGTAGGTGGCCAAACGAGAGGTTTCCCTTGATCTGTCCTTGCATTCTAGGGGCCACAAAGGTGCCTCCCGGATGATATTCTCGTTTGTTGGTGGCTATTGCCAGACACCAAGGATTCCCTGTGTGATATCCTATCCATTTATTTCGTCTTTGCATCGTCATCTTAGTTCTGGACTGAAATGACTTCACAACTTGAAGAGAAAACCTTGCCCAGCAATGACCATAGCTTGGTGCAAGCTGTGGCAGAGGGCGGTTCCGATGGCTCGCCCAGGAATGCGGATGGAGATGATACTCCTAGCTATGAATATCTTCAAGGCCTGCGGTTTTGGCTTGTCACGACCTCGTACGTCATTAAGTTCTTCAGTCACAGTTGGAAAAGACGTGATGCACTGATAAGCAATGACTAGGTTGGCGGTAATGGTATTCATGGTCAATCTCGAAATCCCAGTAGTGACCACCTCTCTTGTGACAATTTCTGAAGAATTGGGAGGATTCGCCAAGTCCAGTTGGGTTGTATCTGGTTACTTGCTGGGGTATGTTGGTAAGTTGATCCCTTCAGAGGTACCTATACAGAAATTGGCTGATCATGTTGACCGCTGTGAAGCTGTGATTATTGTCTTCGCGAAGCTGAGCGACATATTCGGCCGAAAGCCGATCTACTTGCTTTCCATGT
Organism: Diaporthe ilicicola; assembly: GCA_023242295.1. NCBI lineage: Eukaryota > Fungi > Ascomycota > Sordariomycetes > Diaporthales > Diaporthaceae > Diaporthe > Diaporthe ilicicola. Next base: position 115,023 of record JALPVH010000130.1, on the reverse strand, counting down.
CATTTTTCATTATATTTTCGGCCGCCTGTAGTGCGGCGCAGACAATGATGCAGCTGTAGGTTATCCATCGAGGACATATCTCTCCCTGTCACTGGATCTTTCCATGTAATAACCGCTTGTCGACTTCAGCATCATCTTTCGGGCATTTCAGGGCGTGGGTGGTGGGGGCTGCTTCTCACTCAGCACTATCATCATCACCGAACTTGTGCCAAAATCTCAGTACACCAAATACGTGTCTCAACTGTCGATAGTGACTTGCATCGCACTATTGTCCGGCCCAATCATTGGCGGCGCCATTAGCTCCAACACCACCTGGAGATGGATTTTCATTATTAAGTGAACAAGTTCTCGTTCCAAACGACTGCTGGGTAAGACTGACATATTCGTGTAGTGTCCCTATATCTGCGATAGCCTTTGGATTCGCTGTTGTTGGTTTCCCATGGGACTTTCCCTTCCAGGGTAAAGAGAACCTCAGACTCAACAGTATCAAAAGTCTCCTGGACAGATCTACACGAGACAAGCTCGACATCCTTGGTGCAATCCTACTGCTCTGTGCCGTTTTATCACTTACAGCTGGCTTCGAGGAAGCCGACGCAGAGTTCCCATGGAAATCAGCCTATGTCATTGTTTTGCTCGTAAGCTCTGCAATCTTTTGGTTGGCTCTATTACTTTGGGAACGGCACGTCACTCTTGCGGACACTGTTAGAGAGCCTGTCCTCCCATGGAGATTCTTTGTCAACAGGAACATGGCTGGCATTCTTCTGTATTGAGAAACCCCCTTCTACATGTCCGTATCAGGAGCCAAAAAGAATTAACAGCTAATAGGTCTTTCGTACTACTTGGCGGCCCAGTCATTGTGCCGATATTCCAAATCCCACAACGTTTGCAACTCGTCAATGGACTTTCTGGTTTGGACGCTGGCGTCAGGCTCATACCCTTCACAATGTGCATGCCGGTCGGGACAGTAATTTCCGCTATTCTCACTACCCGACTCCACATCGCCCCCATTTGGGTCATCATGGGGGGCGCGTGTCTACAGACTCTGGGTTTCGCGCTTCTCGGTACATTGCCGGTCTCTCTGGATATTCCGTCTCGGACATACGGCTTTGAGATACTCTCAGGCATTGGCTGCGGAATTAACTACACGCTTGTGTTCCTTCTAATTCCTTATTGTTTACATGTTCGCGACCACGGTGAGTTCAACCAGTCTTCATTTGAGTTGTGTGAACACACACGCAAAAGAAACATTCATTGACTTTTCCCAAATTAGGAACCGGCATGGGTGCAGGAAGCCAGTTCCGAATGATTGGCAGTGCCATCGTCGTCGCGATCACCACGGCAGTTTTCAACAGCCTGGTGAGGCCACGTTTTGCGACACTTCTCGGTATTTCCGACTTCGGCGAATTGGCCGACTTGAGCCGCGAGTTGAGGCATTTGCCGACCGCTCTTCAGGAACAGATAAGACTGGTTCTTTCCGAGGCGTACAACCGTCAGATGCTCGTGCTATGCGGGTTCTCCGCAGCCCAGGTTCCTGCTGCTTCGCTGCTGTGGAACAAGAAACAGATCAAGGTCTAGCTCAAAATTACTAGATCAAGGTGATGCAATAAATGGCTTGAGGGCAACTTATAGTCTAATTGATATCCTATGCAAGCACATTATTTCGTTGTTATTGCGCGAATCGCCGTAGCTGTCATTACAAGCACCTTGCCCTCTCTATGGTGCGCTCGATGACCATTATCGATTCAACCAGTCCGTTATCCGATCGACAACCAGGTACATCATGGCCAACATCATGTTCACACTCGGACCGAAGAGCTTTATTGCAAAACTTTGCAAACTCCCGCCCCATCCCAGGATGCACGCTCCCTGCATCTGACCAAATGTGAGCCGTGGGAATGTGGATTAGGACTCCGTCTTTGTCAAAGTCAAGTGGCCTCATGGTGCCTTCCCTTGCCAGACTGGGCTCCGCAGGAATAGCAGCACTGAAAAACACGGCGCACTTGAAATGACCAAAAGGTTGCTTAGCATCTTCGATGGCAACGCCGGCCGCAACGGAACCACCTTCTGAGAATCCCATCAAAGCATCGAATGGACCTTGTGCCCTCACAAAGCGTGTCAGGTCGTTGTACAATTCTTGTAGCTCAGCTGGTCCCTGGCCAGCAAAGCGGAACGAGCCTCCTGCAATGTCATCCATGCCTACATAGCCTATGTCAGAGAAAAGTCTGGTCTGCTGAATTACTGATGACGTAGTAGTCTGGATGGTTGAGGGCTTACCAGGGGCTGGTTCGCATGGCACCGCGCCATCTAGAAAGACGAATTCGTGCCCCCGTCCCAGTGACTGTCGGATCTTTTCTGTACGATGGTTATTACAAAGAGGGAAATACGCCGCTCTCGCATTCGGCCGGGGAAGAGGACATTGGAATTGCAACACTACTCCTGGACAGAGGTGCCGACGTCAATGCGGTGGACGCGATGCAGTGGACTCCTTTGATGGCTTGAGTACTTTTCGGGGAGGATTGGTGTTTCATGCGATGGCAGGCTGAACTGACTCTTACCCTCCACACTCCCCCAGCTTCCCCTACTGACTCGCCTGTCACCAGGGTCCGGGTTACTTGAGATCAGCCCACCTGGCACCTTGTATTTAAAGCTACTTAGATACAGCACACAGCCAGAGGACACTAATAAATGTCGCGCTTGGCGTGTCGGAACCTTTCCACTGACGGCCACGACCCATCAATATCCGCTTCTCCCCCACGCTGAAAACGGGCGCTAAGAAAAAATGGATTTGCCCCAGAAAACAGAGAGCAAACCCGGCAGCCTGGCAGCCTGGCATGGCATGACGATCAGCCCCGGCAAGATGCTGAAATGGCAGAATGGTAATGTCCATGGCACTGTCGAATGTCCACGTCCGTCTTTGGACGAACAACCTTGATGGAACGCTTGTTTGGAGCTGTGGCCTAGCCGCGATCACAGGTCACAGGTCTAGATTTATTGAACGTTTTCAGCAGGTTTGGCGTCAGGTCTACTAATAAAGTCTGGCCCAGTCTCCCTCTCCTTTCCTCTCTCTCTCTCCCCTGTCCCTTTCTCCCACACTCTCCCTGCTTGCTCCTGATCCCGTTTCCCTCTTCTTTTGACTGTCTCCCTCAATCATGTGATCAGGTCACTCCACGTGTCATCAGATAGAACAGAGAGAGCTCTCGACCCTTTTTTTTCTTTTCGTCTGTCTGGTTTCGTCACCACGTTCTCTTCTTCACTGGCTGTCAAGTCACTGTCGCCGCCGTCTCTTGTCACTGACTCTGTCAGCTCACTTTGACCTAGCTCAGCCAAGCTCAGCTCACCATTTTGGGCCCGCCCGCCCGCCTTTTGTTTTCCCTCGACCTCGACTTCTTGCACCCTCTGTTCCTTCCCTTCCCTTCCCTTTCTTTCTTTCTTTTCTTCTTCTCCCATCATGAACGCTTTTGTTTCTTCATTTCACCACGTTCTTGCAGCCTACGTCGCCCCCTGGACCAGCTCATTTCTACCAGCCAGTTTGTCGCATCTCTACGCGCCACCTTCGCCCCCTCCGCCGCCCTCGCCGACCTCACCAGCCTCGTCGGCCTCTCCCTCAACCGAGTCGACAATGTCGCGCGACGTGGTGGAAAATGGCGCCCCCACCACGCCGTCCCAGACGCGCCCGCAGCCGCAGCCACAGCCGCAATCACAATCGCAGTCGCACAAGCAATTGCCCTCGCAGTCGCAGTCGCAGTCGCAGGCGGACCGACTCGCACTGCTGCCCGACAATCTGCTGCTGCTCATCTTCGACACGCTGGCCCACGAAAACAGGCACGACATCTGCAACGTCTCGCTCCTCAGCCGCAAGTACCACGCCCTGGCCGACCGCATCCTCTACCGCAGCATCCTCTTCGAGTCGCCCGAGCACCACCTCATCTTCAGCGAGTCGCTCGATCGCCGCCCGCGCCGCGGCTCCATGATCGAGAACATCAAGCTCGAGTACCCGAGCTCCGAGCTGTCGCACCTCATCCTCGACAGCGCCCTCGACAAGCAGTCCTCCTCGAGCTCAAACACCTTCCGCAAGGGCGTCGACGACCTGTCGCGTGCGCTCGCCTCCATGTCCAACCTCGAAACCCTCGACATTGCCGTGCCCGTCAAGCTGCTGCACGGCATCGGCGCCCTCTTCAACGGGCCCTTCGACCTCGCCGGCCTCAAGACCTGCTCCCTGTTCTACCAGTGCCCCGACAACGGGTACTGGGACCTGCGCGAGAACATCCACATCTTCACGCACCCGACCCTCGAGACCCTGACGATCCGCCGCGCCAGGCTCGACGAGAGGGGCTTCGACTTCATGGAGCGGCCGCACAGCACGGCGCTCAAGTCGCTGCGCCTGATCGAGTGCGACATCAACGACGACTCGCTCGCCGACATCATGGAGTTCCCCGAGGGCATGCGCGAGTTCTACCTCTACCACACGGCGGACCCGTTCCCCGAGCTGGAGGAGAGCTCCGACGAGATCAGCGAGCACGTCATGGCGCTGCGCGACCAGGCCGAGACCATCGAGTCCATCACGGTCGACCACCCGACCCTGGGCGGCCGCAAGGTCCTGCGCCTGCGCGACTTCCAGTCCGCAAGGTACCTGCGGCTCAACCGCGACACGCAGCTCTTCGGGAAGACGGGCCGCAAGCCCCGCCTGCACTCGGCGGGGCTGCCCCCGCGCCTCGAGGTCCTCGAGTTCACCGAGCCCCTCGGGGGCGACGACACGGTCACGGAGCTGTTCGCGATGATGATACAGAACATCGAGTTCATGGCGCGCGACCTGAAGGCGCTGATCGTGGTCGAGGGGCCGGACGGCGTGCCGGAGCAGATCCTCGAGGCGTGCAAGGGCAAGAAATTTGAGCTGGACATTCGGCCGCAGCAGGAGGACAGGGAGGCGAATAGACGACCGCCGCCGCCGCTAGAAGAACCAACGAAGACCAAAGACGATAGACCGGGATACCCAAAAAGGACGCAGGACACAGCATGCGACAAGCTGAAGATGAAGGACCGGGTGCGGTGGAACGCCCTCAGCGAGGAGGCGTGGTCAAAGCGTGGGGAGACGGAGAGGAAGCCGTTCGACCCGGCGTGAGACGTGGGGGGAAAGATCATCTTTAGAGCATAGATATGGCAGGTGATGTTCAAGAGCTGCATAGAGGAAAAAGAGAAAGAAAGAAAAGAAAAATACAGGAATACAATACATCCGAGTTTAGACAGGATAGAAACACAGACCAGAAAAAGATCTTACTACTACGATAATACAAATATGATACCCACGCACGCAATGCCGATGGAACAAATCGTCTTACACCCTCTGATCCAGAAGTCGTGACAGGTGGGTCTGTATCTTCATGCTTGGCTTGGGCAGATGTCTACAGTCGGTATTCACGTACGTGGCTCGGGAGCTCAGAAGTCATGAGACAGGCAGATTTCCCGCATATCAAGCCCGTTTAGCTCATCGGTAGAGCGCATCACTAGTATTCAATTAGCGATGATGAGGTGACTGGTTCGATTCCAGTAATGGGCAATGTTTTTGCTTTTGCTTTTGCTTTTGCTGTCTCATTACTCTCAAGGCTCTACACAACATGTGGAAACTTTTGTTTTCCAATTCATTTTTCTTCGTCTATTCCTGTCTCTTCTCTGCTACTCTCAAAGCTGTGGGTGCCAGTCAAGGATTTTGAGCACTCATCTGGTATTAAATATACTTCAGTATGTGTATCCCTGCTTGGCCCACTCTATTTGGGAGGCATTGAAGCGGATGCACCAGGATCCCATGGAATTGTCTGTTAAACTACAATACGCCTACAACAGAGAAAACAACTTGTGAGTTGATTAATACCTTGATAATATAGAGACAGGGATGTTTAACAACTTGTATGTAATGTGTGTTCTCAAGGTAGATAGGTCCAGAGTGACTTGGTATTAATCGCATAAGCTGATTTTGGTCCTGTAGGTATGAAAATAGTGTCGAAACCAATCAGACCATAAAGCGAGGCTGTTGGAAATGGACTTGTAGCAGGGATGGATGTGAATGTACAAGTATATGCGCCGGAAGCGGACATAGGAAGGGACACTGGTCTACTGTATAAAAGAATATTTCCCTGAGAAATCGCTCAAGGGGACTTCCGCATGAGGCATATGAAGCAACCCAGGCAGTGAAATGTGTTGAAGATTCTACATCGATGTCACTACTAGTGGCTCTTCTCGAAACCATCTCCCTTGTCTGCCCGGACATGAAAGGAGTCCAAATTCAACCACCGAGTGCCAAATTCGTGAAAATATCAGCAAGACTCCCCTATCTGCAGCCATAATCGGCTTACCCAGCTTTTCTGATCGGCTCACCCAGCTCCTCCATTACGCTGACCCAGTACAAGCTTTATAGGCAATTTCTCCTAAGAAATCAATATACACCCTAACTAAGTAAGATTACCCCGTAGCCCCCCCCCCTAAAGCACCTAATCGGCGCTTTAAATAAAAACTACTTAATACGCTATATTTGCTTAAGGTATTAAATAGACGGAAACCTATTAACTTAGTAGCGCTACTTAGGATGTTAGGTAGGCGGAAAGCTTTTAGGTAGGCGGAAACTTTACTAATTTAGTAATGCTGCTTAAGGCACTACTATGTACTGTAAGGAACTAGGTAGGCGGAAACTTTATAGTGCTACTCAGGGCACTGGGTGGGCGCAAACTTTACGGCTAAAGCGGGGTTATTGTACTTCGGCACTACGGTATATCTAATCTATATATAAATTGACTGTAGAGCTTATACTGGGTGGGCGGAAACCTCTTGATTGGGCGCAATGGCGGAGCTGGGTGAGCCGATTATGGCTGAGACTCTGTAGCTCGATCATAGATTCATAGCCTTCAACAAAGCAGCAAGATCGTCAACGCAACGAGTTTCACTGTGTACTTGGTGCTTGAGACATGGCGCCCAAGAAAGGCAAATCAGTCCGCAAACCAGCTGTAAGTGAAACTCAACGGCGTCGGATGTTGACAAGACCTATTGAAAAGAGTCTGGGAGTGCTCAAGTGCTTTTGTCGAAACAGCTCGGAGGACCACGAGGGCTAGCCCGTACATTTAACATACCAAGAGTGTTGGTGCACCGACTAGCTGAGTTTGGTTCCAACTAGATATGGAAAGCCTACTTAGTAAACAATCACGCGCTTCTGTTCGTCAATAAGTGATTGTTCAACTTCATCACATAGAGTCCGACTACGAATGGTTGAGGCTGCAATGAGGTACCAGAGACATGTATTGACTGTGGCAAAAGCATATGTACACTATGTATCTGCGAATATATATCCATCAAAAGGTGGAACCACCTTAGGCAGTCAGAGCAGGGACGGCCTGGGGGTCGGTGTTGAACAGCTCGCCGGGGTCGACGGCGGTCTTGATGGCCCTCAGGCGGTCCCAGTTGCCGCCGTACAGGTACTCGGCGGTCTGTTTGAGGTCCCACTTCTCGTCGCGGTAGGTGGTGAAGCCTCCCGGGGAGCCGCCGGCGGCCTTGTAGGCGTCGACGAACCTGTAGAAGTTGGCGTGCACGGTGTCGAGGGTGGACGCCGCAAAGGGCACGTCGAAGCTCGGCGAGCGCACGTCCCAGCGGATCAGCAGCAGGTTGTCGTCGTGCTTCCACGCCGAGGCGTCGGGCGCGACGGCCTTGGTGTAGTCGCCGCCCCAGATGTCGACGAAGCCAGAGGCCTTCGCGTCGGGGAGCTTCCCCTCGTACACCGTGGCCGAGAAGAGGTCCCAGGCGGTGGAGTTGTCCAGGGGCGCGGAGCCGGGGATGGTCACCGAGGAGATGTAGAAGTACCGGCGGGGGGTGATGGACTGGGCTTCGATTCCGGGGGTGGTGTAGTCCTCGGAGTCCCAGAAGTTGGCCTCGGTGGTAGTGATCGTCATGGTCGAGGGGAGGTAGCTCAACAGCGACTGGGAGACCTTGTTGAACTCCTCAGTGGTGCCGTAGAAGAAACCCTGGAGCTCGGCGCTGGTCCTGAGGGCGAAGCGGATGGAGAAGAGGTCGTTGTTGTCGGCGCTCTGAGCCCAGGCCTGGGTGCCGATCAGAGCATCGACGTTCTCCTGCTGGGTGGGTGTGTAGTTGCCAGGGAATGCGATGGTGTAGTTGGTGACAGTCAGAGAGGGAGGCTCGAGGGTCTGGAGCTTGAATCGCAGAACGACCCCGATGGAGCTTGCAGCGCCACGGACGGCCCAGTACACATCCGAGTTCTCTTTGGCATCAGCGTCGACGATGGTGCCGTCGGCGAGGGCAACGCGAACGCCAACGACGTTGTCCAGCACTGTTCCTGAGGCTCGAGACAGTGTACCGAAGCCAGAGGCCGCAACACCAGTCATGCCAACGTCAGGGCAACGGCCGTGAGGCAGAGCACGCTGATAGTTCTTCCACATGAAGCCAGCCGCCTCAGAGATCATGACGGGACCTCCGTAAGTGAAGAGCTGTGTCTTCTCGTCGTACTCCATCACCTTTAGGTTCACCAAGTTGATGATGAGAGCGCCGTCGTTCCGTCCAAAGCCCATGCTCGAGAATGAACGGTTACCGCCAAGGGTCGTGACCTTGGTGCCGGTGGTCGTCGCGCACTTCAGTGCGGCAGAGACCTCCTCTTCGCTCTTGGGGAAGACGACCGCAGAAGGGACCGGAGACACTCGGGAGTTCCATGCCTGAGAGTCTATCGTCCAATTCGAACTGGTAGGAAGGGATGTTTCAATGCCCGCGGTTGAAAGACAGTCGCCCAATGCCGCTGAGGAGCTCTGTCTCCTCTCGAGCTCTGCACCATCAAATTCGAGCAGAGTAGGGAACGCAGCTGTAAGCGATGTAGTCAGTGCGAGGATAGATGTGAAAAGAGAAGCACGGCTCCTGCCGGCTAGGAAACGAGTGTTGACCATTGTAGGTTACAAGAACTAGTACAAAAAGAGAATGACTGGTGAAAATAGTTCGTGCCGAATGCTCGTATAGCCTGCCGTCCTAAGAGAGGGCATCTCAGGCTTTTGTATAAGACCATGGCGAGTCTTCCTCCCTTTCTTTCATTACCATCCTCTCCCTGTCCACGGACGTAAATCATGTTTACAGTTTCTGCCAAGGGCAATTCTCCCTGGGCTGAAATGGCGAAACAGCAAACGGGATGAGAAGGCCCACAAGCGTCGAATCGTCTCATAGAGTTTTTGAACTCTATTCGGGGCCGCTCACGGGGGTGGAGCGAGGCTATGCACATGACTAGGCGCCATCCGGCCTTTCCGACACATTAGGAGGCGCCAAGTGATAGAGCCGCATCGAAGGTTCGCCTTGGCCCAACCTATTTGATCCCTGGCGATTTTATTCTCGGGCCACGCTCTCAGCCATGGGCAGCGAGACCATCCAAGGCCGACTCGTAGCCAAGGCTTCTCGCATGGACCAGCCCGCGCCGACAAACATGCACTCCAAACCCCTTTTCATTTCTTGTCACTCGTTTTCGGTTTGGAGAAGATGGTCGAGCATTTTGGGGTTCGCATGTGTGTTTGGATGCTGCTGATCTTACCCAGCTCAAGAATATCAGACGGTTCCGATATCCGTCGCTCTATTGGAAGTTGTTCTTGTTCTAGAAGATCGAATAAGACAATTGTTAGAAAGACGATCATTAGCCCGAAGCTAGCAAACGGGTGCCGTTGAATCGGGGATACTTTGTTTACCGCGATCCGAATGATGGGCTGCGGATTGTGGGGCATTTCCAATTTGAAGACTTGGCGATTTGCTCAAGATGAGACGAACTTTAGTAGAGTCTGTCCAGGCATATCATGGTCATTGACTTGTGCTTCCACCTAATAAGCAAGCCACAGCATGCTTGGCAACAATGCTCGAAAAGTACAGTCTCCGCCGTAACGTATGCGCGGCTTGAGTGAACCCCGAGCCCAGGTCTTTCCCCTTAGGACTGTTTGCCTTTAGGCTTTTCCGGAAGACAGCTTGACAGCTCACGATACATCAAAAATTAGGAAAGCAGTCTGTATCCATAGCTCCTAGTGGCACGCGGCACGGCGACTCGTGTTTCTGGTTTCACCCCTTCGACTTAGTCTCGGAACATACCGACCATTCGGGAATTGGTAATACAGTTTCGCGACTTTGTGTAAGCCAATGCTTGGCATAGACCATTCCTTGGTGATCACAATCCGGGAATGGCGTAGCCGAATGTTGTAAATTGCTTCTTCTGCCTTTCTGGGAACGGTAGGGGCACCTCCATGACTAGCCTCGATGTTTGGATTTGTCGTGAGAATCACTTCAACGGGCAGTTTGCACAGTCTGGGGAATCCGCCCCGTCCGCCAAATACAGGTATACCCTCTTCAGGTCAGTTGAGACGCCTAGGCGCGCCTAGGCGAGATTATGAGTGTTCTTGCTTTTCCTGCCCATGACATAGTCGATCCATCTGCACATGGGACCTAGGCCGAATTGTATCTGAAGGCTCAAGCATGAATCAGTGACCACAATTGTACATATTGTGACATTTGAAGTAATACAAAAACAGGCATTTTAACAACATATGTGGAACTTGTTGCCCATTTCTCAAGTCGAGTCGAGTCCGACAGATGGGTCTGCACATTGACACAAGAGACTGGCTTTTTGGTCACGTTGCTTATGGGCACGCGCAATTGTGTCTCAAGAGCTTGAAAGCCGCAACTCACGCTCTTGACATGCGCATGTTCGAGAGAAGGCATACTGGTCATAGGGACATGTTAAACGCTCAGCCGATGAAGATATCAGTCTATTTACGATATCGCGGGCTGCTATTTATGCAAATTGAAAGAATATCCAAGGTCGTCGAGGCGTTCGAGTTCCGGGCCGGTCTTCAATGTTGACATCGAAAATTACATGTCTGCGAAACGTCCATACCTAGGTATAAGGACCGCCGCGTGATCTACGCTGCATGTGGGTTTTGGCAGCGTAGAACGCCAATTTTGAATATATCAAGACTCACGTATTTTCTCATACAAGACATGAGGCAGTAGGTACGATATAGGGCGGCGAATGCGGTCACACCATTCATTTTGACATCTAAGTTGAGGTATCGAAATCAATAAGGATTCTCAAGTATCTAGCCCCAGAGAATGAGCTCAGCCAAGCATATTTGATAGGAACAGACCTTCGCAGCCAAGTTCAGGCCGGGATCAGTATTCTGTGGAGAGGCTGATCTCCCTACACTGCTCTAGAATTCTCACCACATCGCATCATGTCCAAATCGCTCACTGGTATCCCAAACACGCATGTATGAAACTCCAACTCAAACTGAAGGAAAATGAGAAAGAAACGCTGAAGTCTAGTGATCAAGTACTTCAAATGATGTCCGATGTAATCGCGGAGACCATATCTCCCGCTCCCGACGCCATACCAATGATTTCAAGCAGCAATAAAGACCTGTCGTTCTTCTGGTGGGTATGAATTGTTTTTGCACCACGTCGTTCCCACAGCACCGACCGACCTCGTTCTCACCGCCTCGGGCTCTGCTTCTTCGGGCTGATAGCCTTCAAGGCCAGTAGCATAGACTCTTGGTGGAATTCCCTCTTTTTGGGATGATACCATGCTGTCACGTCGATGTACATATCGCCCCTGGGCGACTCCAATGCCACCATGCCGTGAATGGCCACGGAGCCTCGCGGAGGGTAATACTTCAGCGGCCTCCATGAACGTCTCCACTGTTGCCTAAAGGCTGCCCATGGGCCCTGGCTCTTATTCACAAGTTCGGGATACGCAGGAATGACCTCCTTGACGAGAGGCCTCTTGTCTTGCTCCTTGCCTGGCTGATGGGGACCATTGGCGGCAGTGGGATCCTGGGCAGGCATTGCGTCGGGAAAAGATGACCTTTGGGAGGCCGATACTTCTGGATCGGTCTTGGATGTAGTCGAGGCTGAAGCAGATGATGAACCTGGCGCAGCACCGCCGTCGGCAATTTGTCCAGCTTCCAGGCGCTTGAGGGTCTTCGCAATATCTGGGTCGGGGCTCGATGTGGATATGTCATTATTTTCTGAAAAGCCAAGCAGCTTACCAACGTCCGAGGTGCTTTGCTTGAAGAACGCCTTGATGAAGGCATACGATGAAGTTGCTAAGGGGTATGGCTTCAGCACGCGGTCGATCAATGTCTTTGTTCTCGGGTCGACTTTCTGAGTCGTGATCGCGATGGCGTCGTCGCTGATTTCGATGCTGCATGAACTTGACATTAGAACAGACCGTACAAACGATGCTAATACATGTAGCCGCGACTTACCCTGTCCGTATGAATTCAGGCGGTGGCCTGTCTGGGTAAGTTATTATCAACCACTTCGGGCCCAACTTCAGTTCCTGGCCCCCCTTGGTCCACCTCTCCATTTGAGAACTTTTCTCGGCAGTCTTCTTCACCAACATAGCAAGGTCGTGCTTAGCCCGGTTCCTGTGCTCTGGATCGTTGTTGAAGGCCACGAAACTCTGCCATTCCTCCTCTTTCCCGGCGTATGGTGGCGGCTGGATTTTCTCATCGGTGAAAGGAAACGGAATGAAGAATGGGTCTTCTTCCTCTTCATCGTCGATCTCAGGAAGGTTTTTCAGGTCCAAGTGCCTAAGCGGCAGGGTAATTACTGCTGTCCATGTGTACCAACATACAAGGGCGGTGCTGGTGTAGATGAAGAGCTTCCTGAAAGGAGGCAGCGTCGTCAGAAACGGCACAGAGGTATCGAAAAGTAGGCCAGCTAGAGATGTCATGAAACAGCACATACCTGAAGTAATCGCGCCGCGGCTGGAACCTGACCTTGTGAATGGCGACCTGTTCCCCAGACGATACGGCGGCGGCAGTCTTGCGAGACCACATCGACATCGCACGCCGACCTGCTACTTGTCGCAGCATTTTGAAATGAATCGTGAAGAGGTCGGGACTAAGAGTTGGCGCAAGGGCCTACGTGGGAACTGGCGTGGAAGACCAAGCCTCGAAGCTGGGGTTGGAGCGCAAAAGGCTGCGCCCCCTCGCGGAGTCTCTTGAGGACGAGCAGATCGCAAGAATACCACGATGATAAAGGGGGAATCAGTTGAACCTGTTGGGAACCTTGACCCAGCGACACTAAACGAATGATGTATGCGCGGGCTGAAATACTCAAAAACAAACGGATGAGTAGACGATGGTAGTAATGGGCAGGCCTGGTGGGGATTCGAGATGCTGTCACAGGCCGAGTCCCGATGGATGCGGCAACTTTGTTGTTGGAGAGAGAGGCTCTGGACCCTTGCCCATAGGACCTTATCGGCGATAAGAAACGCCCCAGTAGCCGCTAGCCGCCAACCAAGACAGGCGAAACGGTGACGGCAACGGACCTGGATTATTTTAGCATCCGTATGACAGGGATACAGTCCTCCGTTACTGTCCCATTCGAGGCCGTCATACGCATCCCCAAGCCCCATCAGCAGCTTGATCGAGCTCCAGTCTGGCCGGGCCAACGTCGCAATCTTCATCTACGCGGTTCACTGCCAGCTACCTCGCTGTCGACACACAACCCAAGACACGCCACACCGAAACTTAACGTCACGATCAGCTTGGTTTGGTCTGCCTGCTCTACAGGAATGATGCTCCTCAATGGGCTAGCCATCGCTGGCCTCGCCGGCCTAGCTTCCAGTGCAGCAACATACGAGCAAGCCGAAGTCTACATCCTCAGCTCCAAACAATCCAAACCATCATCAGCAGCAGCAGCTGTAGCACCCAGCCTTCCCAGACAGCTAGCTCGCGACATTCTCTTCCAAAGAGTAAGTGGTGATCTGCAGGTCAAAGACCTGTCCAGCACCATCGTCGGCGACAGAGTCCTCTCGTATTTCGATCAGTACGGCAGGAGCCCAAGGCCTTTGTTCGGAGACTATTCAGAAGACGTCTCGCCATCACAACTGGTTGTGCTGCTGGAGGGTGTCACAGAGGACAACGCAAAGACATTGAGAGAAGGACTGCGGAAAGAGGACCACGCGCCCGCCTTCAAGATCGACGATGCGCCATCCACCAAGGCTAACAAGCACCTTGTTGATGTCGAATTTGCAACAAGCGGCGTCTCTGGATCCTGCGACGTTGCAGCTGCCATCAACCCTTACGACAGCTGTTGGAAGGGCATGTCCCTGGTCGTCAAGTACGATGCTGGAAAGGTATGGATGGTCTCAGAGAGTCGTCACTGGTCAGGATACATGCTGTGAATACCGGGACTAACCTCCACACAGGACTCCGAAGCTCTTCAGGCTCTCGTCGATAGCCTCCCGACTCTCTCCAAGTCTATCTCCTCCAAAACCCTGGAAGCAACTCTGGTCCTCCTCCCCGAGTCGTCTCGGTCCTCCAAGCACTCGTACTGGACGACCGACGCCCCCACCGACCTTCGCCGCCGCTTCTCAGATGAATCGCCCATGAGCGACGCCAAGGTTGATAAGGTCACCGTTTCTCCCGGTAGCGGCGGCGTCGATCTCGGAATCACCCCTGGCGCCGCTGCCAAGAAGGGTGACAAGATGAACCTGGGCTGCTTCACCAGCCAGAACTCGTGCGCCACCGCCACCAACAACTGCACCGGCCACGGCACCTGCGTGGACAAGTTCGCCGTGCCGGGCCAGGAGACTCGCGAGGGTGACAAGCAGTGCTTCGTGTGCAGCTGCCTGAGCACCAAAAAGTTCCCCGACAAGGAGAACAGCAAGCATGTGCACTGGGGCGGGGCTTACTGCCAGAAGATCGATGTCAGCTCGCCGTTCTGGTTGATCACCACCACCACGCTCGTGCTTGTGGGCCTGGTGAGCGGGTGCATCGCCATGCTGTTCAGCATCGGCGAGGAGAAGCTCCCCGGCGTCATTGGTGCTGGTGTTTCGAGGTCTAAGTAAGGGGCTTTGGGGCTAAGGAAAGGAGACAGGGAAGAATGGTTAACAGCAAGAGGAGAACGTTAGCACGAGAGTGAATCGGAGGGGAAGCGGACTGGACAGGGAACGGAGTGAAGACAGGTGTAGCATATTTGTGTACTGATGTTCTGGCGTTCACACGGGAAAGGCATTGTCATCTACATTCCCCTGTTAGAGTAGGGAACACCACGATTTTTAAGTGACTGCATGAACTGTATTTCGGTTGATTTCAAATATCTTGTCCATGAGCGTACATCGGGTATCTTGTCAGTCGGCCATGTCTTCGTCATACTCCTGCCGCCGCGAAGGCGTGCCGAAGCTCTCAAGGCCCCTCTCCGCCGGCGGGATTGCGGCCACACCAGTAGCAGCGCGCAGGGGCGACTCTGCCGCCAGCTTCAAGGGGTCCACGACGCTCTCCTGCTTCACCCCCATGGCGGACTGGTACTTGACCCCAGCCTGGTTCAACACCTCCTGGACCTCGGCCTCCCTGGCGACAATCTCCTGCCTCTCCTTCTCCAGCGCCTCGATCCGCTTCCGCTTCGCTGCGGCCTGGTCCTCCACGCCCTGGACCAAGCTCCGCATCCGTGCCAGCGACTCGCCCAGCTCGGGGAGGGCCCTCATCCGCGGTATGACCAGCCCCGCCCCTCCCGCCATGCCGCCGCCGTCGCCGACGAGACGGTGGTGGCCGCCCATAGCGGCCCTCGTCTGCGCGGCCTCGTACGCGGCCGTCCGCTCGGCGTCCGAGTCCACATCCCCGCCGTCCGAGCCGTCCGAGCCGCCGCCCTCGGCCGCGTTGATCAGCTCCGCCATCTCGCGGCGGTGCCGCCGCGCCGCCTCCCTCTCGCCCTTTTTGCCGAGCTCCAGCCGCGCGTCCTCGACGAACTCGTCGTAGCCCTCGCCGAGGTCCTCGTCCTCGGCGATGAGCCGCGTGTCGTCCTTCTTCTTCTTGGGGGCGAGGGATATGTAGTCCTCGTCCTCCTCCTCGTTGTACGCGTCGCCCTCCACGGCGAGCCGCGCCCGCCGCTCCTTCTTTGCGCGGATCTCGACCGCGGATGGTATGTGGCTTGTCGTGCTGAACGTGGACACGGACAGGTCGGCCTGTGGCACGACCACGGCGCCCTCGAGCTCCGAAGGGTCGAGGTCCATCGCGTCGCCGCCAGCGCTTGTGCCTGCATCGTCATCGTGTATGCGCAGCGAGGCGATGTTTTGCGGGGTGTTGGGCGTTGACGACTGCAGCTCCTCTAGGTACTCCCTGCTGTAGGATGTCTCTTCTGCCTCCGGTCCGAAAGACCGGGTGGGAAGTTTGCGGCTCGAAAGTGAGGATCGTAGGGCGTTGTTCTCGGCGGCTCGTTGAGATAGGCTGCTTGACTTCTTCGGTGTGATGGGCTGTTGGCTGTTGGCTCCTGGTTCGCCGTCCGCAGGATCTGTCACGCGGAAAGAAAGTCGTGATGAGGAGGCTTTCTTCTTGTTCTTTGTAGATCCCGACCGACTGATCGCCGGACGCACCACAGCCGGGCCGTCGTCTTCGTCTTCGTCCGCGGCTGCGGATGTCGCGGTCGAGCCGCTGAATCCGCCCGAGTCGCCGTCATCGTTGATGTTGATGCTCTTCCGGAGGGATGATCCCTTGAATGGTTTCCGTGTGAATTTGAAAGAGGACGGGCTTGGATCAGGAGCTGTGAGACAATCGCGCATCAGCTGTCTTGTTGTGGCCATCAGCAAAAAGGCAGCAGGCTGGTTCGTGACGTCTTTGCGAACTTACCATCGCTCGTGGGCTCCTCGGCAGCGGCGGAGGCGGGCTCGGCGGGGTCCTCGTTGCCCTCTGACAACCTGATCTTGCGCGCCTTCCTCTTTGCCCCAAACATTCTGAATAATTGAGTGCGACACTTCAAACCGGCTGGTAGCGGTGTTGAAGTCAGAAACTGTCCCCCGGCGAAACAGAGAGCTGGGCTTTGGCAGAAAGGCTTATCTTATCAGCTCTGCCGAAGTTCTGCCGACGCCTGCAGTTTTGACCTCTCCCCCAGTTCGAGCTCCCAGTCGCGGCGCGTTCCAAACAAGGCTTCTTATCAAACGACTCGGTGCACTCCAGACGTCCAAGACCCTACCCATTCGACAACATGGCGCCCGCTCAGCCAGAACTGAAGAAGGTGCGTTGGCCCGTTCCTCTCGACAACGAAGAGAAGGTCGATGTTGGCCTGCTGCCGCATCCACTCTTCCCTCTGGAGCCATCAGATGCTTGTCTCTCCAGCCTCGTCACCTTCAAGGCCCCTTCCGATGCGCGCAAACTAACACTTTCCGCTGCTGCAGTACCTCGACAAGAGACTGTTTGTCCAACTCAATGGCAGTCGCAAGGTCATCGGCGTCCTGCGCGGCTACGACGTCTTCCTGAACATCGTCCTGGACGAGGCCGTAGAGGAGAAGGACGGCGGAGAGAAGGTCAAGCTCGGCATGGTGGTATGTCGATGGATCCAAGCCGCCCTCCAACGGAGTGTTCGATATGAGACTAACGCGCTACACAGGTCATCCGCGGGAACTCTGTCGTGATGCTCGAGGCACTGGAGAGGATCGGCGGCGACGAGAGGCAACAACGTGGTTGAAACATCGAGGCGATAGCACTACACCGTGATGAGTCACAGACGGGGCAGAATTAATGGGCGTATAGGCGTTTGGTCATGTCAAAAAGGTTGGCGCATCCCACGAACATCCGCCCAATATGCCCGGTTGGCTTTGCAGTGTGCTGAGATGGAACAGAGACGACTCGGTCAAGGCCTACGAGTCGATTATCTGATATATGCACGGGTGATGGAACTCGGTCTCAACTGAAATTTACGAGCTTGATCTCTTGTTGTCGAGGATAGTGTGCGCCTATCAGGATTCTCGCTCGCGACTCGGAGAGACAATGCTTGGTAGGGAAGTTCGGTCTCCTCAAGGGTCTCGATGATGTATCTGCCCAAGGGAGCTTCCCTCTTCTTGATAATTACCCAGCAAATCAAGAATTCTGTCTGAATGCCACAGTCTGGTGAAACCTTAAGAATTCAGTTGCCAACGGAATGTCTCGGCCGTGCTCAGACACGGGCTCCAGTGCCCCCTCAGGTATTCTTGACGTTCACCAAGATGGCGCCTTTCTCCTGCGTCCATTCGACTTCTCTATTCATGTTGCGCACACGGGTCATCAGTCGATGTATCCCGGGCACCCTTGCCTTCAAGGTCGAACACGGTAATTCCGACGGCCATGGGTGGTTCGTTGCCAAGCCACGGCTTTGTGCCGGGAGGTGCTCGCGCCCTGACACGCTCCCAAGGAAACATATGCCTCATCTTCGCGAAATGTTCTGCACGGCGTGCTCTGTATGTACTAAACTCACGATGCTGCTACAAAACCTGCCTAATATTTTCCGAGAGCCCGAACTGAGGCCTCAGGCCAGCTTCAATACCGTCTGAACGGGTTGAAGTTGACCTCAGTCACAACCAAATTATTTCTCACTCATTCAGTCGAAGACAAACGGACACGTGGCGGCAGAGGCTTGTTTTAACTCGGGATATAATTAATAGATTAAATTCTTTTTTTATCTTTCGCTTGCAAAAATAAATCAAGCTTTTGCGTGGCCCGGTTTTGTTCAAGTGCGAGTTGAAGAACCCGCCTGCAGGGAGTGTCAAGGCGGGGATTCTCAATCTGGGCCGCAATCTTGGGTGTTGTGAAGGGCTGATCCATTTCAAGAACCTAACAACACTGCTCAAAACGACTCTTTCTTCTCAACGGCATTTTTATGGAATTGCGCAGGTGACGAAACTGGAGCGAGAGAGATATATCAGCTCACGCCAATGACTCTGATGCCACGGTGATGGACGGAAAATTGATATATCTGACCTACCTGGCGTTGAAGGGCAGGATGACTGGCTTCGCCCCGTTGACGGTGCACTTGGCGGGCACGCCTGACACGATCGGCGTCGAGGTCGTGCCACAGTCCAGCACGTACGTCTTCCCGCTGTTGCCGGTCAAGGGCGCATCGCGGCCGGCGTCGTGGCCGACGCTGATATCAGCAGTAATGCCATCACCGACGAAATGGCATCCGTAGATCACATCGCTGCTCTGGAAGGTCGCTGCGCTGGCTGCCGAGAGGCAGAGGGCGAGCAGGGATGTTATGGCGGTGGTGGCAAGCATGTTGGCTTTGATACTAGTACAAGGTAGAAGATGTACAGTAAAGAGCGTGACGAAGATGCGATTGGCAGGCTTTGAACTTGGGAGAGTGTGTTTTGGACTGGGAAGACGTTGGCTGCCTCCAGCCAGCCTAATACTTATAGGAATCTGCCTTGTGCATTCTGCTGTTCTCCACCAAGGAGACTCGTGTTTAGACTTTGATGTCAGTCTGCCGTCGGTTTAGCCTTTGCAAGCGGAGACTCTAGTGCTGTACGTGATACGAGCGCCTCTTCCAGCGTAGCTTTCGGTAAGTTGGTATCATTATTTATTTTCGGGCCTTGATGCTTTCTGAGGCTGTGTGGTTTGCACGATTGGAGGCTTAATCACGAGTCAGAGGACAGCACTTGATCTAAATAAAGGTCTGTTGGAGAACTTTCGACATCCCTAGGGGAAGTTTGATATTCTACACCGATTCTGGGTCTTTCCTTAACCCCACTTTCTATTCTCGTCCCACTGTGATAGTTACGCTTGACAGAGTTGAACTCCTATCGACACTTAAATAGGGCAAGACACTGATATATGGCAAAGCCATACCTTTTGTGGCCGCTTATTCAGCTCAAATTTCGAACACCTGAACTACTCAAGCATCAGCGAATGATTGACTGACCCTATATGAGTGTCTACTCAAGATTCGGCTTCAAAGAACTCTGCTAGATTCATTGGAATTATGTCGAAGCGATCATGCGGCCATGTGAGCAACCACATTTGCTAGTTGACTTTATCGGGGTGTCAGCACTATAAGTTCTTCGGTGAATGATGGAACAGCGACAGTGAGGGTTCGCACAGTATTCACATAAATGATGGCGCTTTTTTTCGTCGTGAATCGAGTACCAGGGCACTTATGATCATTAGTTGGAGAGTCCTGAGCGAAGTAAGCTTAGTTGCTATCATGTTTGTCTCGCTCGAAATTCATAGCTTGATTTATATAAGCACTGCGCTTGGTTCGATTGCTCTATCGTTCCTTACATGTGGTGTGTTTTCCACAAGGTCAAAGACCATCAGGAGAGGAATCTGCGATAAAGATGACGGCGGCGACAAGATCTCCTTCACTACTCATCAGTTACACACGCCAGTGCACAGGGGGCGAAAAAAAGTCAACTCACTCATGCCTGCCATGTAGCGGCCGAAACACTACGTGCTTCAATCGACGTCTTGGCCATGCTCTGGATGTATGCTAATCCAGTCGTCGACTTACTGTATCGAAACTCGTAGCATGGTGATTTAAATACTGAGTCTCAGCTAGAATCTGTGCACACCACAGCCCATTTTCATCACGCAATACTTCTACAATGGCTCATTTACTTGTTCTTGGCGCATCCGGGGTTTCAGGCTGGGCGGCTCTGCACCAATCAACAATATACCCGACGCCAGCAACATTTGAAAAAATTACTGGGACGACGAATAGACCTCTGTCAAAGGAACAGGCACTTCTTCCAGCCGATGAAAAACGTGTCAGACTCATAAGCGGCATTGACTTTACCAAGGTAGTGGACGAGGTCAAGGCCTTGTTGATGGAGAAGGTCCCAGATATCGATACCGTCACTCATGTTATATACGCTGGTAAGTATTAAATTGATTGATGAACTCTGGAAGCGACGAGACTTTCTAGCCCAGGGCTGGCAGCTCCCAAATCAGCTTCATTAATGTCATGGCTGACCACTTGCATACCACGACAGCGTACAGAGTACCCGGGGAGAAGGGACCGATGCCCCTTCGCGCTGCAAACGATGCCCTGTTAGAGACATCGATCACAGCTATAACGGCGCTAGCGCCACAGATCAAGTCCGTAATCCTGCAGACAGGTGGCAAGGCATACGGACTGCTGTTCTCCGAGCACATCAACCTGAAGCCGCCCTTCCACGAGTCCCAGCCGCGCGTGCCATCACCCTGGGGAGACGAGATCTTCTACTACTCGCAGGTGGACATCCTGAAGCGCCTGTCCGCGGGCCACTCATAGACATTCACCGAGGTCCGCCCCGACACCATCATCGGCTTCGTGCCGGGCACGAACGCCATGAACGTCGCCCAGGGCCTGGGCTTCTACCTGAGCCTCTTCCGCGAGGTGCACGGCGTGGGAGCACAGTGCGCGTACCCCGGCACCGCCGCGGGTTTCCGGTCGCTGCATACCGACTCGAGCCAGGATGTCATCGCGCGGATGGAGATCTTTGCCGCTCTGCATCCCGATAGGTGCGGTGGGGGGCGAGCTTTCAATGTTGCCGACGGTGAGGTGGTGACTTGGGCCGACATTTGGGGGGCAATCTGCGCGTACTTTGGTCTGGTCGGCGCGCCGCCTACCGAAGAGGCGGCGACAGTTGGCGATTTCGTGAGCAAGCACGTGGATCGGTGGCCGGTGTCGTAGAGCGGGAGAAGCTTCAAGGCATGGACATATCGGCGCACAACTGGTGGTTCGTGGAGCGCATCCTGCAGATTCCTTTCGACAGACAATTCGACCTGAGCAGCGCCAGGGAGGTGGGGTTTGAAGAGACCGTCGATACTACACGGGGATACACACTCGTCTTTGATCGGATGAAGCATGCCAAGATGATTCCGTAATTCACACGACATGGCTAGAATGTATCAGACTTTAGAAAGCTCTTTTACTTATGGGATGCGTATCTTGTAAACGTGAGTGTCCAAACGTTGAAAGTTATCGCAGCACTTGAGGTATCTATAAGCCGTTCTGAACATTAATTACTTGATACAGTTGAAGAGCTCGTCGAATGGCAGAAGGCTTCTGGTAGAATTATGTTGTGCTCTTCGCAAACTAGTCTATTTAATCAAAGAGTGCTTCAGAGGCTCCTTGGAGCTCTTTGGAAGCCTCTTCTCAGCCATACATATAGTTGACCTCGGAGTCTGTGGCCCTCCCAAGTGTCGAGGCGGATCAACGGCAAATGAAGTATTAAGCGAAATGAAGTGGTAGTCGAGTATCATCCCGTGATGTTGATGTGATGGAACAAAAGCTCAGGTGCTACTCAAAAAAAAAAAAAAAAAAAAAAAAAAAGAAAAGAAAAGGCACTTTGCTCTTGTAAATATTTCGCCCATACCAGCGTTTCTTTCCCGCACAGCACACAATCTGACCGTCACCCTCACACTGCACGCTGTCTGTGGCCTTCCTTCCCTAGCAAGAAAGCGGCTACGAGAGGACCTGGCTCGAGACCTCAGCCTAGAACGTTCGAATCCATAACTCTCTCTACATTCAAGTTCGAGTGATATGTCATGTGCAAGTACGAAGATAGCCAATGAGTATTTTCAATGATCCCGCTTGGTGATTCAACAGAAATTTGGGCTGGTATTCGCAGGCAAGGTAATGATTCTCCGTCGCGATTAGCATCAAAGGCACATGCTAGTAGAAATATTCGATGCACACATGCGTCCCATGGATCATCTCGGTCTACCAGGTGCGACCTCTGGTGCCCTGAGAAGAAGGGAAGGATATGTCAGGCCGGGATTGTGTATTACATGGCTCCATTCACCCTTTGAAGAAATGAAAATGGCACTGCCTACAACCCAACCAATTCTGTCTCCCTTCGCAAGTCTCACTGCCGACCAAATCCCTCGTTGCGCAACTTGTTGTATCTGTCGTAACACCCACGCTCTGTCCGATCGATACGCTTCTGTAGTCTCTGTCGTTAGTAGAATGCCATGTGTGAACACGATCGAGAGACTTACAGCGATCTGGCTGAACTCCATCCCCTGCCGCCGCAGTCTCCACAGGGCCACTTCCTCCTCTCGAGCCCACTGTTGACCTCGTTTCTGATAGCAAGTATTAGTCGAGCACAAGGTGCATCGTGGTGGGTCATATATCTACCTTGGACCACGGTCTCGACTTTCCGTGCAGGCCAGGAGGGTTCGGCTTGTTCACCGGTCGAAAGCCTGTAACAGGCGGATCAGGGGTTCTCTGAGGCAAGCTCCTGGTCAACAGCTAACACTTCGAATAAAGAGTCTCGTTACACTTACCTCGACACTTGGAACCGGATCGTCGATGAATGGAAGAATGCAGAGCGACAGGCAATCCTCGTGTGTCTCTCTCAGAAAACGCTTGGCATGGTCCCTCGCCCGCTGAATCTCTTCCTCCTCCTGATCGGCCGCAAGGACAGTCCGGACCTCTCCACAGCCAGGTGTCGAGCACTTGAATTCGGGATGGCTGACTTCGCGGTTGGTCATGAAGCGGGTGATTGAGCCGCAGACATCCTCAGGCGGGCAGTGGCCACAGCAGATCTCGTCTGAGTAGATGACTTCCTCGCCGAGACCGCTAGGCTCCTCGCAACCCGGGCAGACAGGAATTATGTGGAAACACATTGCTATGGAAATCAATTTCACGGATGAAACTGCGTCTTGTGTACCGAAGCAGTTTAAAATAACACGGTGACGGTTACTCAAGAGCCGCGATGCCGCGGAGGACAGGTAATTACGCCTATTCAATCCAGGATCAATTACATATCCGATTTCAGAAGCTAATGAGGGCCGCTCTTTCGATCTAGTACTCTGATCAAATTTCGGGGTAATTTGTTGCACATACTTCATTCTTTTGACCTCCATTGTTCGGTCTGCTTGAAGCCTTCTTTATCGCATGTGCCTGATGCCTTTGAGCTCAAGAAGAGCAGCAAACTTCAGGAAATGAGAAAACAAATCGATACATGGTGATCTGTGCAGCTGATAAAGCTTTTCAATGTGGTAGAGAACTTTCGTTGTTATCTTTATGAAAACGGAGATTTGCAGAGCAAAAAACAGAGGGCGCAGAGCAAACCGTTGCATTATATCAATATAGCGCTAAATCAACTAAATACCTATCGGAATCAATTAATTTAGCATTAAAGAGTATCCCTAATCGCTTAGATTTCGTTTTTTTTAACGTTATAGCGATAGTATAGGTCCTAGATTACTTTAGTTTTAAGGAGCAATAGCAAACCGACCAGACTATCGCCTTAAAACAAGATTATAATCCGTATAGCCTAGGCACCCCCTAAACCACTATAGATTCGAGCAATTAGATACCTTAGCGAGTATAGCGATAGTACGGTATAATTATAGCGAAGAGGATATTCAGGTATAATAGCTATAGAGTTAATATAATAGTATATATATAAATTTGGGTGGTGGGCGTTATTTGTGCACTGGGGGCTATATATACCTCTGTACCCTCTGTTTTTTGCTCTGCGAATCTCCGTTTTCATCTTTATTTCCCGTTGCTTCGTCTTTCATCTGGAGCCTTCAAAGTCTTGTCTAAGACGGGGGTGCCCAAGGCAACAAAAGTTCTGCCTTGTAAACATAGCCTTTTCAATCAGCTGATCATCTACCGTTTGTAATGCACCCCGGCTGTAACTGAGCCTCAGCCAGGTGAAATTCACTACGCTGTACGCAAAAATGGGGCGGCCAGGGCGAGCTAGCAGGAACCGCCTACCATCAAGGCACACACCCAGTCACTGGACTAGTGTTGATAAGGGACACGAGGCCTTGACTACTAGCTGCCCCCAGAAAGAAAAAAGAACGTAGTGCAGTGGTCAAGAAACAAAAATCAAATTCAGAAAAATACGAAAAGGGGGCAGCGGGAGGGAGGGGCACACGTTCGAACAGAAAAAAAGGAGCGCAAAAAAGAACTGGCTCGATCAAACCATCAAAAACACACAAAACCATAATATAAAATCTATCTTCGATGTAACAGGAGCAATAATATAACATGTATCTGCCATATAACAGGCACAATAATACAACATCCATCTGCCATATAACAGGATGTAGGTCTCAGTTGACCGAACCTTTTGCAATTTGGTATGATGGGACTAGCAATCTCATCCATCATTTCAATGAGGCGTTCGGAGAGTTATATCGCCAGGCAGCATGAATTTCTCGGATTCTCCATTTCACTGCCCACACAGCCCGCACCGGCAGACGCTCTTGGCTGTAGATCTGTAGACATCGAGGCTGATATTTCCTTCATCAATCCATTTATGTTGGCACAGGGTGGTATTTATACCGCCTTCACTATGGCATTTCACTTCATGCACCATTCATTGGGATCTCAGCCGGGTCTCTGAGCCTCAAGCTGCACTATGTAATATTTACACATAATTACGCATGCGCTCATATCAGTAGCACGAGTGCCTATTGCTGGCATCAGATCAGCCCAGGCCTATGAGCAGAACTGACCGTCGTGCCTTGGCACGCCCGCCTAAAGTCGTAGTCAATAATGAGACATTATAGCCTGATTGTCAACAGCATTAGCGAATGAATTGTGGGTTTTTCCCAGTACGTCACAAAGTCTCTACGGATATGCTGATGGGACTCTGTTAAGCAGGGCGTCAACCCCTTTTGGTCGAAAAGGCACTCCAGCAGGATTCGGAGACTGCCCGTGGATGAATGTGGGCATGGCATTTTGTACATAGATGGATGGAATAGATGGAAAAGGGGCTTATTCGGTAGAAGTCGTGAGTCATCTGCGTGGCCACTGAGGTAGGTCACTTCATGTCTTGAGGCCGATGAGCGCGAAGCAGGATCACGTCTTTTCCTATTTTCTCCGAATCCCAGACTTGCCCCAAAGCACTCAAATGAGCATTGCGATATGAAACCTCTGAGAAATGCTGTATTTTCAGCTGCACTACCTACGAGGCTCACGCAGCCACGCTTCCTGAAGAGTCTAGGCCTCCAGGGCCACATTGTTCCCACCACCAACACCACGAAGGTGAGCGACTGTGCAAGGGAGAACCTTGCTTTACGGCCGAGCATCCGAGATGTGGGGTTGGAGCTTAACCTAATCTCGCGCCCCACAGCAGACGTCAGACCGTTCTTCGTCTCCTTCATCAAAACATGTCTCTTGTCGAGCTCGATGTTTGAGTATGGCGAACTCCATGGTCTTTTAACCGATTCTTCCGTCGAATCAGTCAACTGCATAGATATTTGCAATCAGAACTTTAGAAACAGTTGACGAATCGCCCAAGTGCTCGCTCATTCTGCAATGCGTGGCCAAGTGCTCTCGATGGCCTCTTCTCCGCCTCCGCCTCCGCCTCCGAAGTAACTCCCGAAAAACTCCAGCCTTGGCCCCGGATGAGCCGACTGCTCGGCCTTCATCCGACGGCACTGGGGACGGAGCTACTCCTCCGGATTTTTTGTTACAGCCCTGCTCAATTGTCGATGATGACTATACTGCGCAGGTAGACGGCGTACTTTGCACGCCCGACACTGCTGGTGACAGCTGTTGACGTGATCTGGCCCGCAGACGGTTCCAAGTTCTGTATCAGGGACACGTTCTCTGCACATCCTGCAGCCAGATTCTCTTCCGTAGCTCGGCCTGGAGCTCTAGCTGAAGTCATCATGCGGGGGAGCTACATCGGACCGATACTACTTTCGTCAATGGCATCATCCGCGGAAATCTGAAAGCTGCCTGGAGTAGCTGCAAGATTTTGTCTTCAACAACCGGTCTTGTGACGACCCAAGCTAGAGGCCCAAGTGAAGTGCTCGTCTGGCTTTGTCCTGCATGCCACGCATCCCCACGCCCAATCTCGTGGTCTGCGTCCCCCAAAATAGGGGCGCCGTGTCTCGATGCTACTCTCGTGCCGTCAAGTCTGTCCATCATACGTCAATGGGTGGCTTCTTAGCTAGCGCAGGTTCCCAACGGCTTCGCATGATGCTGATTTGATAATCGTATGCAGGTGGTGTGAGCTGTGACCCAGCTCTCCGGGACCGGTGTGATGTTATAAATTGCTCTGCCCTCGCGGCTTATAATGCCTCACGATCCCCTCCAGAAGCGTCAGCCACTTGCCGTATATCCTCGCCAGCAACGCTCCCCACCATGAGGTTCACCGTGGGAATAGTTCCAGCGGCCCTGGCAGCCACCACTGCTTCTGCGCAAGGTGTGCCCACTCATGTCAACCCTGCCGTGCCGACCGGAACACCTGTTCCTGGCAACTATACTGGCCCTTTGAGGCCTCAAGTTCACTTTTCTCCTCCACAGCACTTCATGAACGATCCAAATGGCATGTTCCTCGACGCCAACGGCACGTACCATCTCTACTACCAGTACAACCCCACGGGCATCGTCGCAGGAAACCAGCACTGGGGTCATGCCACGAGCCAAGACCTTTTTCACTGGGAAAACCAGCAGATCGCCCTCTTCCCACCCGAGGAGGATGTCTACGTCTTCTCTGGCAGTGCAGTGGTTGATGTCAACAACACTTCCGGCTTCTTCCCCGGCCAGGACAACGGAGTGGTAGCCATCTTTACTTTGGCATCATCCGACCTACAGGTCCAGGCCATCGCATACTCCCATGACGGCGGGTACACCTTTGAGTTCTATGATGGCAACCCAGTGATAAACAGCACAAGCAACCAGTTCCGAGACCCAAAGGTCATTTGGTACGAGGATCACTGGGTCGCCGTCATCTCGTACGCGCAAGACTTTGTCATTGGCATATATACCAGCCCTGACCTGAAGACATGGGAGCACGCCTCCAACTTCTCCCACCACGGCCTCCTCGGCGCCCAGTACGAGTGCCCCAACATGGTGAAGCTCCCCGTCCGCGACAGCATCGGCGGTGAGGTGGTCGACGAGGCGTACGTCATGGCGATCTCGTTGCAACCCGGCGCGCCGCTGGGAGGCTCGGTCACGCAGTACTTCCCCGGCACGTTCAACGGGACACACTTCGAGACTCTCGACGCTGCGACGCGTCTTACCGACTTTGCCAAGGACAACTACGCGGCGCAGTACTTCTACGGCCTGCCGGAGGGGAGCAACGCCGTCAACATGGGCTGGGCGTCGAACTGGCAGTACGCGCAGCAGGTCCCGACGGGCAGCCTCGAGGGCTGGCGCAGCGCCATGACGCTGCCGAGGGCAAACTACCTGACCAACGCGACGCGGATCGGCTGGGTCGTCGCCAACGAGCTGGTCGACCCGAGCCCTGTCCTCGACGTGCCGCTGAAGACGACCACCTTTGAGGGCAACGGCTCTGTCGAGGTGGACTTTTCGTCGGTCGCGTCTAATGCTTTGTACGTCGAGGCCAACGTGACAGGTCTCAACTCGAGCACCATCACCTCCTACTCCACGCTGAACATGACCTTGACCTCCCCCTCTTCCAACGAGACGTTGCGCGCCGGATACTATTTCGGGGGAGACCAGCCCTTCTTCGTAGACCGAGGGCAGATCTCAGGGTTCGACAACATCTTCTTCACCGACAAGTTCTCCATCGCCGATGTGTGGAATACTTCTTCCGGCACATGGCGTGTGCAGGCCGTCATAGACAGGTCCATCTTGGAGGTCTTCCTAGATGGCGGTGTCCAGGCCGGGACCGTTCTGTTCTACCCTGAGGAGCCCCTGAGCGCCTTGAGCCTGGGAACGGCTGACCTGCCCGCTGGGGTCGAAGTGAGCGTCGCCGTCTGGGCGCTGAAAAGCGCGTGGGCTGATTACATATGAGAGCGGCCAAGGCGCAGTAGTGGGCAATGTAACCGATGCTGGTAACACCACGAAGAGAGACACTGTCTAATAGGCGACATGGCAAATATAAGCTTGCAACAACGCGTGATAACAGTAAAAAAGATTTCTTCCAAATCAACTGCAACACACTCTAATCCCCTGGGAACCTTTTGTCATATTACTCAGCGCACTCCTAGCAATTACTCACACCACAAAGTAAGGTGCGTCCCATGTTCAAGCCTGCAGTCATCCCATACCACGCTGATCAGCCATGCCAAGATGAGCTGAACGTCTCTCTTACATAATAAGGCGGGTTTGTCAGGTATCACAAGTTAAGCATCAATCTCCTCCCAAGCCACAAGCGCCATATCCTGCCTCCCCCGTACACGTGCAGCCTGTTACGCGCAAAAGGATAGCCGAAACGGGCTTGTTCAGCCCCAAAAGTCTAGCCCCAGACCTGTAGACCTCTTCACATACTTCTCCTCCCCAGGGAAGAATAACTCTCGGATCTCGGAATAAAATCAAGCTCATTTGGAAATCCGACGGCTGACCCTGTTTGCTCCCGAGCGGGTGGTCTCGTATTGGCTGCAGTGCAACCTTGGCGAGACCCGTACCTGATCTAGTGCGCGCCCCTACTGTACTGCTTGCTTACTTGCAATATCGACAGAGGAACACGCTTGTCAATCTGCATCTCGTACAGGAAGCCGCGGTAGCAAGGCACAGCATTAGCCTCAATATTGTGATGACCCTGACTGCGACTATGGCATGACCGCCATGCAGGTCCATGCCGCGTGGCTGTCTTTCACTCCAGGCTCCCGTCACCACGAGGTCGGCCTGCCGTGACACCGATCACGACCTGGGACAACTTTTGTATAAGTATCGCTGCTTGGGGGCGAGCCTCAGTCCCTTTCCTCCTTGCAGATCCACTCCAAGACTCTCACCGGCTTATAACCTCCTCATACAAAGGACTGCATCTTTACAAAAGCCCAAAGTCAACATGTACCGAGCATCGCAACTCTCCAGCCTCCTCCTGGTGCCCCTCGTGGCCGGGGCCGGGCTGCGTGCCAGGCAGGACAACACCACGACCATCCCATCCGGGGTGGAGAACGGCATCAACACCGAGTGCAAGACATGCCCTTATTCTCTCTGCACCAACCAGCTCGCGCTCGACTCTGGTACGGAAACGACGCTTACCTGCTGGACCTACGGAGACAGCATTGTTGATTCCAAGTGAGTTGCCGAGAGGTCCTGACAAGAAGATGATTTGATTTACTGACGTTTACGAAGTATCTGGCTGAAGACGACTGATGGGTGCTATATCACTCAATGGGATCTCGTTGAGTACGCCGGGGATTGTAAGCCCATAAACCACAAGCGAGAGCTTGTACTGGAGCGCAATTTTTAAAGGGTGATATGACTGACTGACTGTGCGCAGACACGAACACGGCAGGGTTCCCCTACTGTGGCGATGTTGACCCGGTCTACACCACCGGACCAAGCGCGACAGTCTACTACACGGAATGCAACATCATCCCCGGCTTTGTCGAGAAGCAGGATCGCATCAGGATGTACAAGACAGAGGTCGACCTCACCCTCACCTGCTCTACCGACTCGGGCGACGACGTTATCGGAAACACGTAAGTAAACAGCCAGAGATCAGTCTGAGAATGACTTCCCACTGCAGAAAAAAGAAAGAGAAAAAAAAAACGACAAAAGACTAACACACATACTAAATTTGTAGGCGGTGGTACAAGACCCTGTCCAACTGCTACGTGCCCGAGGCCCAGGTCGAGTTTGTCGAGCCCGGCCTCGACGACTGCGGGCCGATCCCCTTCATGGAGGCCAAGATGCGCGACCCGGACCCGGAGCCGGCAGCCCCCGAGGTGGCGGAGTTCCCGGCGCCCAGCAACACCAGCACCAGCAGCGTGCAGGCCCGCGACGGGGACGCGCCTCACGGCAGCAGCTGGAAGAAGCGCTGGCTGTACCTCACCCAGGTCGGCGGCGACTCTGCCAACTGCACGTCGGAGCCGAGCAGCGCCTCGGAGGTGCAGCAGGAGCTGCCGTTTGGGAACTTTCTTGTTATCCAGTGTGCGACGTGGGGAACCGGCAATGAGACTGCATCGTGAGTTCCCATCCCCCCCCCCCCCACCAACACCCACCCACACCTGCTCTGCTGAGTCTGCTGAAGCATGCTGCGGTGAGACGATGGTGAATCACACATAGGATAAATACTAATTTCCGCTCTCGCTCCCCAACAGGATCTTCCTACTCACTACCAACTTCTGCTGGGTCAAGGACGAGCTGGCTGATCCTCAGTTGATTGACGACACGATCCGATGTAAGTGACTCCTCCTTTGGGAAGACAAATGACGGTCTTTTCTTCTTTTTATTTTTATTTTTCCGTGCTAATCTGATATATAGCCCAACGCTACCCCAACTGCATTGATTTCGTCGACACCGAAGTCTAAGTCGGGGGGAACAATGATCGATCGGGAGCATAGACATGCAATGCGCCTTAGTACTGATATCTGGTCTAGTATTAGCAGTAACTCACCCCAAAGACATCGAGTTTCGAAATCTGTGGTGTATGCCATCGCCTCGAGTACTCAGGCGTTTCCACTCTAGATCGTGGTGTCGTAAAGTACAGTACTTACGCAAGAAGGAATCCAATTGCAAATTCCACAATCTCATATTTCTGGACCACTACTACTAGCTATCAAGTGTTCGCATGTTACCTGTCAAAAAACCAATCATTATATGTATCGTGACATTGATCATCGTCCGCCTCTTCCCCTGGCGTAGGATTGTAATGGAGTTCGATGTCAATTTCCTCCACGACTTGAACTCCCTGGACTAACGACCTAATCCGACCACTGACGCTACGGCGAGCCGCTCCTAGAGCGGCACTTTAAACTAGTGCTAGTAGGCTATAGTTCTTTAGGCTATTGCTTTCGTGGTGAGCGGGCGGGTTGCGGGCGAGACAAGGTGACAGTTTTTGAAACTTCAATTCTTGATGGACTGCTGGAAGGTGCCATTCTGTTCAGCGTGGTGCAGAGACTACCTAGTAATAAGAACAGCCAAGTAAACATAATCATAATTGCGCCCTGTCCAAGTGACCTATACCCTTTTTTAAAAACCAATGCCAATGATATCGTAATACTTTTTGATCAAATTTCCCCTCCCCCCACGTCCGTCCGACCCACTGCGATTTGTTCGAGTCCATATCAAGGGGAAATGGCGAGCTCGACCGTGCTCTCCGACACGGTCGGGCTCGTCCCGGCGGGGATGGGCGACGGCACCTTTGATTTCCAGGCCTCGCCGAGGGCCAGCTCGTACAGCGAGAGCTCCCTGGGCGCACCGCTGCCGAAGAAGGGTATGTCCTCGAGGATGGACTGCATGCAGCTGTTGAGCTCGGGGTTGTTCTGGGTCGACGTGTAGACGATGCCCAGGGGCGCGAGGATGACCATGATGCGGTCCCTGCCCGTCACCAGGTTCTTGTACAGCGACGGGATCAGCCGGAACGCCTCGAGCGCCGGCTGGCAGATGAAGCGCGCCTCGTCGGGCAGCAGCAGCGGCGTCTTGGCGTGGTGGCTGGCGGTCGCGTGCCGGATGTAGTCCATGTCGCCGGCCGACAGGCGCGCCGGGCCGTGCGGCTCGTCGCCCATCTCCAGCAGGTCCTCGAGCTGCAGGAGGTAGAGGAGGGCGGCGTTGTAGGTCAGCATCTCGAGGGCCTGCTGGGTGGTGTCGAACTCGATCATGGTGGCGAGCTGTTCCTTGAAGACGGGCGTCTCGATCAAGTCGAGCTTCAGGTTGGACGGGACCTCGCGGGCCACGTCGGGGTACTTGCGGTCCCATTTCCACCGCCACGTCGCCAGCTGCCGCCTCAGCTCATCGACCCTCTTGTGGAAGGAGGCCCTGGTGGTGGGGGATATGGGCTGCTCCGACGCGGCCATGTCGTTCACCAGCCCGGGCATGTCGGCCATGATGTCGATGAGACTGTCCAGCGCCGTCTTGGGCAGCTTCTCCCACGGAATTGTCTTCCATTTCTTGTCCTCCAGGAACGTCCGCCGACGTATTGCAAAGGACTGACAAATCTACGTCAATGTATCAGACTGGGGCACACACACACATACACACAAAAACGGGTCAAGGATGGGCGAGCGCACCAATAAAGCCCTGCATGACCTGAAAGCAGTGAGCAGAGGATCGTCCTGGAAAGCCTCTGGCCCACAGTGCTTCAGTATCTGGGCCACGCCAATATTATGTATCAGACGCAGGTCTTGGTCGATGGCAAACTGTAAGAAAGTAACGAGTCAGCCCAATAGGATCCGCACAAGGAAGATAGACAGAGAGGGCAACAGGGATATTCTGGGTGGGCTCAAGAAGCGGGGGATGATGGAGAGTCATTTCTTGGGGGGAGGGGTGTCTCTGGAACCGTTGGAGGAGAGTTACGCACTGAGTACATGCCCAATATCACTATGGGGACGCACAACTGGGCCAGCTCAGTCTTGGCCCCAGCTCCTCGGGTCAGCAATGCCTGGACCTCCCTGAGGCTCCGGCCGTACAGCTCGAGGCCCATGGACTTGAGGCTCTTGTCGGCGTGATTGGTGCCCATGTGCCCGTACGCCAGGGCCAGGCTGCACATGCGGCTCGCCGTCGGGGCCAGGTCCGTCTCCCGGGCGAGGTGCAGGAACGGCTTCCAGAAGTAGGCCCAACCGTAGGTCGCGAAGAAGTAGCTAAACGCCATGTGCTCCTGAAACGCCGTAAGGTTCATTTCGGACGGCAGGTCGAGCCTCCGCCGAGCCTGTTGATGTTGCTCGCGTGCCGTGCCGGCGAGGCTCTTGAAGCTGCCGCAGCCCCCGCCGCCAACAACACTGTCACCGTCATCTTCGCTGCCTCCCCGGCGATCCTGTAGCCTTCCTTGTCCGCGCTTGTGCTGGTATGAAGGAGGCGGGACGGGGCCTGCTGCTGGGGCAGTAGGCGGTGCTACGATGCGGGCTAGCCGTTGCGAGCCCTCTGGTTCGGTCACGACGACGAGGGATTGCATGCGCAGGCCGAGATCGTATCCCTTGCAGGCATAGCCGGACTTGAGGCACCGGAGGCATGAGGGGCGCGTCCGGTCTGTTCGTCAGAGACACACAATGTGACCAGTCAGTACATGATAGACAGTTATTAATACAGCCAGCCAGCCAGCCAGACAGCCAGACAGGACAGGACAGGACAGGACAGATACCCTCCTCCAACGTCATGGGGTGTGGGACGGGCAGGCAGGCAAGCAGGCAGGATGATGACGATGCATACATCCCACCCCAGAGATCGGTAGTCAGAATAAGGTGTTCAATCCCGTTCCGTCATCGACACCCCCGTGGGCAAAGGCAACACACGCATACGCACCGCACTTTATTCGCCGCTTCCGGCAGGTGTGGCAGTACCCGCTGGTCGGCGGACGACCCATCTGGCCCTCGGGAATTCGCCGATTTGCCCGGGGAAGGAAACCCCCAACAAGCTCGATTGCTGTCAGAAAAGGGGGGGGGGGGAGGAATATGCCGAGAGACGAACGAGACGAGTCGCTGCTGCTAACCCGCTCCGCGTGCGTGCCAGCAGGTCTAGGAACCGCTCGTGGCTCTCTCTGGTGTCTGGTTGACTCGCAGATTGGCGCGCAAGGAGGTTAGAAATGCGGAGTGTGGATCCTGCTCATCCGCTGCCGCTCGACTTTGAATGCCCGATGTAGACAAGCTCGGCCGGCCACGCCCAGGGTCGACCGATGAGGACTTGATACGTATTAGATTGGGGACCGCGGAGAGAAGCGTGGCTGTGGGTCGTGGTGGGTGGTGAGTGGTGAGTCGGGATCTTGTCCGGATGTCCCTAGACACGTGCGGTGTTGTTGTTTTTGTTGTTCACTGCACTTCCGATGGGACCACTTCTTGGTTGGGGGCAGATGTGGCTATTGAGGACGGCGAGGCTCGACGGACAGGAGGTGCAGGGAGTGGAGTAATATCCGGGCAAGAGTAAGGTCTCGCCCTCGATACACCGTTCCCTGAATCAGGCAAAAGATCTAGATCCCGGACAACGCCGCTCAACAGCTTGGCCAAGCTGCCACAGCTTACGTACACACGTGGTACATTAGCCCTGTCACCCTCCCTAGCCACCGACGGCCTCGGCTCCGATACGGGCTCCGCAGATTCCGACTGGCTTCTCGGGATTTAAGAAGCACTCGTATGTACGCGGATCCAACGACGGTCTATTACTGTCGCTAGTGGTCGCTAATCGTCGTCTCCTCCTACCTACCATGGTTAGATTACTTTGAGACACGATGCACAAAGTGCGCTGCTCAGCCCAGTTTCATCAATTGTGAAAATCTCCCATCGCAGAGCCAAGCTGCTGCGGTCTGATCCTGGGCAGTCTCTACGTACTTGGCGAGTCTCCAGATGTTCACCACTGCGGCGGCTCCTGTGTATTGACATCACAGTCTTCTACACAAACTCTCCAGCAGGCTCCTCTCCTCCGGGAGCAGGGCTAGGTTCCCCGGCACCTTGATGCCCTGTTTGGTGACCATTAGCCTGCAGTCTTCGTCGTGGGAAGTCTTGCAGTGCTCGAGGTCTGCCGACTCATCACTTCCACTCTTGTCGCCAGCGAGCGCTTCCGGGTCTGTCGCCTTCCCGGCGCGATTCCTACGCCTCCGAGCCCAGAACGAGCCGACTTCCCCCGGGGTCCACCAATACACCGGGAATTCCCGCTGGATGTTGTTGACCAGGAACGCCACGGCAAACATCACGCCGCTGCTCAGCAGGACCATGGGGACGAGCAGCCAGCCGATGCTCGAGACCTTGTCGTCCGTCACCCCGAGCAGCGCCGTCGCGCCGGCGGGCGGGTGAACGGTCCCGGTGAGGGCCATCACGACGATCGAGGTCGCGCACGCCAGGGCACCGGCGAGCCAGCGGAGCTCCTGGTAGCGGGCGCCCGGGAGCTGGGAGAAGGCCGTGTTGATGGCCACGCCGACGACGCTGCTGATGAGCTGCCCGAGTATGGCGTTGCGCGGCTGGGAGAGTGGCGAGTCGATGGCGTAGAACTCGAGGACGGCTGCCGCACCCTGACTCGCGGGGGTTCAGTCATCGAGAATTGTGTCAAGACGACAAGCTCAAAAAAAAAAAAAAAAAAGGATGTCTTTGGCGTGCGCCAGAGAGGGGTAAACTCACGAAGCTGCCGATGATGAGTGGTGTGCCGGCGGACTCGAAGGCCGGCACGCGCCTGTCGATGATGGAAATCAGGGACAAGGCGCCCAGCGCCCCGATGAACGCCCAGAAACTGGTGGCAACATTTCCCAGTTGTGGTCGTGATTGCTCATGGCGGCCAAGGAGGCGCTGGAGGGCAGACGGCAGGAACCTCGTCGGCGGTGGAACTAGAAAGGGGTTGAGATACTGGTCAATGTTGACCTGCCATTGTGTTGGACGAAGCATGCGTGCTGATGGCCGCCAGTCTGCCGTTCCGGTGTGGTTTTTTCCAAGGGTGTCTGCTACGTGGTATCACGACTCAGGATCCGTCGACTGGAAAAGATTGTGGCCTTTGTTTTCAAGCATTGGAAAGAGCCTCCAGCGGACGAGAGAGGGCAGGAATCCGAGTCTGAGGAGGACGTCCGGAAGGCGTTCAGAGGCTGCCATGTGGTCTTGTACCGTTCCTTCCGGCGTCTCGCGTCATCATAGACGCGGGACGTTGTCGGTTCGCCATCCTGCACGCCGTCTGATGGTCCTCCTGGTGCCGTTGTGTATGGCCGTGCGTGTTGAATGGCAAGAATCAGAATTATGTCGTGACCCAGGAGGCCGTTTTCTTTACGTGATGAGAGACCGAAACAGCGTACATACAAGCGTCATATTAGCAAAGAGAAACTGCATGGAAACCATGCCTTGTCATCTGATGGTTCTAGCCCAGACCTTTAAAGAGACATGGAGGAGCCGGAAGCGACTCCAAACAAGTGTATCTCCGCGGAGGAGGAGGACGAGTTTGTTACATACCCGAACCCTATCGAACGAAACACTCTTCGCGGCTTGCTTTTAAGAGGAATCGCTCGAGTTGATGGTCCGTTGCCTTGCTGAAAATGACGAGAGATATACGAGGCACGACAAATGGTGGATAAACCGCAGTCGAAACCCTACGTTGGACTTGTGTAAAGTTGAGGATTTGGTGATGCCACGAGACCCCCAGCTGCTCTCGCAGTCTTCCAAGGTTTAGGGGCGAGAACCTTGAAAAACGTCGGGGTTTGTTGTAAGTCAAGCCGTCACAGCAAAAAAAAAAAAAAAAAAAAAAAAAAAGGGAATGGTCGGCGCTACTTGTGTCGAATTTGAATTTTCCATTTCTAATATATGCCACATGCTCTAGGTAATTTTTTTCGTATTCTCTACGTTGACAACCTCGTTGCAGTTGTGTGTATGACATTTCCAGAAATGGCTGCTCGACCTGTACCACCCTCCCCGCACCCCAACGGCCGACCCCCTTCAGTTCCACCTTCAGGGCTGGGCCAAGGGCTAGGCCCCCAGGGCTGACGGCGGCGTTTGAACACTGATACGGGTTAGGGTGAGCATGCCTCTTCTCTTTCGGAATAGTGAGCATCAACCAACCTCTGACCCCGCGTTTCCACTGGCCGCCGCGGTCGTCGACGTCACAAGGACCGGAGCAGCTCATTCTCCTTCCGTAAGCCTTCCTCAGAACCAGTAATAGAAGTCCACATCTTGCTCCTTGTTGGAACATGTTTTCCCCTTCAACAAACGTCTCGGCTCGTGCCAGTGGTGTAGTTCGCACACATGCAGGCAACAGCTGCCGGCGGCGGCTGTTCAGCACAAGCCAGGCCCTGCGTGGCGGCGGTCCGCTCTTCAACCTCGGCGGGCTGGGCGCCTCACGAGAAGCCCAGTATCTCTCCAGGGAGCGCGGCATCCCACGCACCGAGTACTCGGCCAACATACACCTTATCCGTTCCAGCGAGGTTGACCCGTTTGCCCCCGCCCCTGGATCGACCCGGGCCGCCGCCGCCAGGGCAGCAGCCCGGGCTCACGCAGAAGGAGCAGCAGCAGCAGCAGCAGCAGCAGCCCATGAGGCCCGGAATGCCAGCGCCGTCGCCCAGGACCCCACGGCGCTCGGAGGCATGCAGGGCCTGGCTGCCCAGCTGGACGCCACGAGGGACGAACTCGCCAGGACCAAGAAGGCTCTGCGCCGCATGCAGGCCAAGGGCGAGAGACCCGAGACGTCGACGACCTCGTACCTGCTCAGCACGGCAGTAATAGTGGCCGTCATGTTTATCGCCGGCAAGGAAGTATGGGAGATGCAAGCACGGTCCACCACACGAGCACCCACTGGCCTCGTCGAGGCACAACTTGCTGCAGACGAGGTAGATGAAGCCCTGGCGCAACGGCAGAGGGACGCGCCCGCCGAGGAACAAGCCCTGGCCGAGTCTGGGCTGACATCTTTCGAAAACCAGCCTGCGACATTGGAGACTCCCAGGAGCTCTGTGCTGAGCGGCCTCTTCTGGGCCAGGGCATGACGTGGGTTTTTTTTGCTGTTTCAGAAGAATGTCTATCAGCGGATCGAGGTGCCACGTACCGATACCGAGACGTCTGGCCGGGCAGCTACTGTAGCGAGACGTCCTCGCGACGTGGCGGTGACACAACACCAGTGGGATCAGTTCGTGCTGTGCATTGGGACACAGACTCAGCACTAGCAAAATATGTTCTCGTTGGGGCTACACTTGTTTTGGGGGTGGCAAGCCGAACAGTCATGTGTCGTTCTGTGATTCTCTCCCTAGCAGTGCATTATACTGCGTACTGTACTGTAATGTACTGCACTGCACCCGTGCCCGGCACCTGCACGTCCCCAGAGCTCAACCGGACCCTAGCAGACCGCATATTCCACATATCTGGGGCTCGTATGGGTCTGTCGAATCTGTCAAATTTCCGGGACAACAGCTGCTGTGTGTATTCACGGACAGGGGGAGGATAGGGGGGGGGTCACTGTACGGAACGCTGCCGATGCGGCCCAGATGTCTTCATGTGAACTAACTACAGTATTTTGGAATCGGCGTTGGAGTTGGAGTTTTGGCATATAATTCATCATTCATCCATGATAAATGTCTGGCGCCAATGGCTTTGGTCTCAAGCTGAGAGATCGACGACGGGCTTCACAATGACGTTTATTGATTTGCACTTCCACTTCACCGCTTGCTTGGTCTCGGGCCAGTCTGGACCGAACCCTGGACGCCTCAAGTGCCCCGAACCAAGCTTCTTTTTTTCAAGTCAACGCTTGGGGGTTTCACCTCCATCTGTGGCCGTCTAGAATCATGGACTGTCGTCGCACTCGGTCACCCGGTGTCACACAGGAGTGCAGGCCTCCTCCTCCTCATCCCCCACTCGTCGTGCACTTGCCACCATCAGAGTAGTCCTTGCCGTCAATCAGGCCTGTCCCGCCTTGGCCGCCTGCTCGGCCAGGATCTCCATGGCACGCGCCAGCACCCAGTCCTCGCTCGGGTAGTCGGGCCCCCTGATGGCCTCGGCCACGGGCAGGATGACGGCCTCGTCAATCTCCTTGAACCTGCCCTGCTGGACGTGGATCGACTGGCCGTGGCGGGCGCCGTCGGCCATGAGGAGGGCGGCCGCGCGCGCGACGGCCGACGCGGGCTGCACCTCGACGCCGATCTGCGCCATGAGGCCCTCGAGGCCCGGCAGCACGCTGCTGTTGGTCCAGGTCGGCGCCACCGCGTTGATGCGGATCGGGAGCTTGTAGGCCGCGATGAGCGGGTGGAGAGCTCGTGCGAAACCGTGCACGGCGGCCTTGGCCGTGGCTATGTTCGTGGGTTGGTCAGCGTCTTTTGTGCAGGCATTCATTATAATAATAAATAAAAAAGGGGGGGCTTCGCCCACGAGTGACTTACCGTAATCGGCCGCGCGGCACCGCTGGATGCCCATGACCGAACCATTGATCACAACGCTGCCGCCCTCGGGCTGCTGGCGGAAGTAGTAGATGGCGAGGGTCGTCGTGTTCATGACGCCCTTCAGGCTGACGTCCATGAGGTCGTAGCTCGGCTCCTTGAGGTCGCCATTCTCATCCACCTCGGTGGAGAAGTAGTCTGCCCGGGGACCGAGGCCAGCGTTGGCAAAGACGTGGTCGATCCGGCCATGGATCTCCTTGGCCTTCTTGAACAGTGCAGTCAGGTCCGCCCACTTGGACACGTCCGTCTTGATAAAGGTCACGCCCTTGTCTGATGACTCGGCAGGGGGTGCAATGTCGGCATTGACAACTGATGCACCCAGAGACGCCAGCAGCTGGACGGTCCCCTGACCGATGCCTGATGAGCCGCCTATAGGTTTCCCAAATACGCAATGATCAGTCGTTTATCTCTTTGGCTGCAAGGTCCTTCCTCGTTGAAAAAATGCCGGCTTTTGGTTTCACGGGACGGGCCGCCATACCTGTGATGATGACCACCTTGCCCTTGAGGCTGGTCAGATCCTCGTTGTTGATTTGAAACTCGGCCATGGTGTGGTATCGATACGACGTTGCTCTGTTACCGGAGACCCAAGGTTTTCGCGTAAGAGCCGAGTCGGTCCACGAGTCGAATGCTTGTTTGTCTTATTAAAAGGAGGCACGGGGGGGGCGAGAACAGTCGCGAGGGGTCTTTCTTTTAGGCCAGAATTGGACGGGCCCTCGCCACTTTCGCTGCTGGACGTCGACGGTCTCGCCCCATTTAGAGTTCGATGGCCTTATTTCCGGCGTCGATAAGGATTGCTATCTCGACTAACATGCCCGGAAAGGGCACCTAGAGATCGCGCAAAGAAAGGGGCTGCAGCATCTGGCAGCTTGTGACACGCTGTGTAGCGCGTGCTGGAGTCGCAGCCGAGATGGAGCTGAAGGGAGATCAAGGTACGCAGAGTGCAGCGGGTGGCTTGCATATGTGGATTGTATTACTGATGTACGACTCAGGCAACGCGACGCCATTCGAGTGAAGCCGTCGGGCCCCCGTCCAGAACCCCACAGCAACTCCACGACCGACGGCAGAATGCCGTGAAGGGCCTCGACGGAAGCCCGCTAAACACATGTCTCAAACTCGAGCGAGACCAGGGCCCGATGCCGAACCACACAATGTTTACAAC
Organism: Diaporthe ilicicola; assembly: GCA_023242295.1. Taxonomy (NCBI): domain Eukaryota; kingdom Fungi; phylum Ascomycota; class Sordariomycetes; order Diaporthales; family Diaporthaceae; genus Diaporthe; species Diaporthe ilicicola. Next base: position 74,422 of record JALPVH010000130.1, on the reverse strand, counting down.
CGTTCCCGGACGACAGGGGCATCGTATGATCCCTTTGGGCAGAGCCGCTCGCTTGCGATGGAGATTTTACTTCGATCCTGCATAGGAGAAATGATACATCACCAGCCTGAAGATGAGAGGCAATAGAACTTTACTCGCACAAGCCCTGCCTTGGCTGCTTGGCATTATACTACTATACATACACAAAATACATTCTTTGGGCCACATTCGATGCCGGTAGGGGTCCAGGCTCTCGTGGGTGAAGAAGTCGAGATACTTGGGCTGAACATCACGCCGACGTTGGCTGTGAAGGACAAGCCGGACCAGTTCTCAAATCATCAGGTCCACTTGCATCATATAGTCTACTCTTTCCTCGGGACCCAGCAAGCCACGTTTCCCAACGCAGTCCCCCAGAATTCTCCATTTGTTGACCAACAATAATCGACCTACGATATACCGCATCCGGCTCCTGACTGATCTTCGACTCTGGTCCAAACCGCCCCCACGCCACGTCACACAGCGCACGCTGCTGCTGCCGCCGCCGCCGCCGCCATGGTCGATCCTGCCGGTGATGGCGTCCAACTCCTGCATGTCACCATTGCCATGCTAACGCTGAGTTGGGTAACGCTCCTCACACGGCTGGCTGTGCGTAGATGGCTGAAGCCAGAGGCGATGGGTGCCGACGACCATCTGATGTTCGCTGGCCTGGTACGCTTCTTCTTCCTCCTCCTCCCCACACCTATCTTCTACGGTGCAGGCATGTTCCCTTGGGAGTGGTGTAGATGATTGACATCCAGACCCCCAGATCCTCTACACCGTCACATGCTGCCTAGTCATTGTCTGCTGCTTCTACGGCGCCGGGCAGCTCTCTAAGAACCTCAGCCCTCCCACCATCATGCATGGGACCAAGGTGAATATCCATCCCTCCGGCGGTCGGCCCCCTTTTTTTTTTTTTCGTTATGTTATGGGTGTGCCCGGAAAGCAAGCAGCAGCTAACGGGTTTTCCCCAACGAAAAGCTGTTCTTCATCGCCGAGTTCTTCTATTCGTCCTGCACGGTGCCCATCAAGTCCAGCATCTGCATAACCCTCCTCCGGATCGCCGACTCCCGCCGCCGGTTCGTGTGGACCATCTGGTTCGTCATCGGCACGACCTGCGTCGCCGCCGTCGTCTTCATCCTCGTCATCGCCAACATCTGCCACCCCATCACGGCGCTGTGGGGCGAGACGGGCGGCGTCTGCAACCTCACCCTCAACAGCAGCGTCAGCTTCTTCTTCTCGGTCGTGTCCATCGTCACCGACCTGATCCTGGCCATCCTGCCCGCCATCCTGCTGATCCCCTTGCAAATGAGATGGCGTGTCAAGATCTCCGTTGTCCTGATGCTCGGCCTCGCTGCGTTGTGAGTGGTGCTCTGCCTCCTTGCACAAGTCTGGTTTTTTTTTTTTTTTTTTTTTTTTTGGGCCTGCTGACCATGTATCCTAGTGCGAGCTGCGCGACCATCATCCGCCTGCGATACCTCACGCTGTACAATGACCAGGCCGAGTTCATGTTCAGCACAGGCCAGATCGGGCTGTGGTCCGTGGTCGAGGAGGGAATCGGCATCTGCGCGGGATCGATGCCCACCCTGCGGCCCTTGCTCAGCCTCTCCGTCTTCGGCGGGAGCACCAACGCCAGCGGCAACCCGAGCCGCGGCGGCACCCTGCCCCTGTCGTCTGCCAACCACCTGCAGCAGGGCGAGCAGGGAGGGAGCGTGATGCGGATGGAGTCGATGCGGTCGCCGCGGGAAAGCAAGAACAAACCACGCGGGTCGACCGACGACGACAGTCTGAAGCACATATTGAAGGAGACTCGTGTCACCGTGACGGCTGAGACTTATACCGGCGGTGATGACTCGTGGTCGAGGAATCAGGCCTTGGGCTGGGATCACCGCGCCGGTCGATGACAGGGCGTCGGAAAGATCGAATACTTGTTCGACGCCATGTTGACCAAAGTGACTGCATGCATGCATGCCCTAGACTACACTCATGAGAGAATTGCTGCTTTCCGGATAGTCAGTCCATTTTGCGCAAATCGTGTCCATGAACCTCACGCTGGGTTCAAATTGACGAAGCAAGGGTTGTTCAAGGATGGATTGCATCAATCCCTCAGGGAGCATCGCTGGTTTTGCCAGCCACGCAGCTCCATGAACAATAGTGCCCACAGCATTTATCAAAGATCATCAGTTGGATACCCTCCTTCAGTACGATATACTGACACTCCACTCAAGGACTGCGGGACAAATGGACACTTCTCACGTACATTGTCCAACGTCGTGGTCTTATTTGGCACAGCACTCTTTTTGGCAGAGCGCAATATCCTTACTGCAAGCCGGGCTATGAAGCAGGTCGAGCATGTTGAATTATGCTCGAGGTATGAATAGATCTAGAATGAACGAAGACAGAGAAGAAAATTCAAACTTATTAATTCAATTGAGAAGACCGTCTACTTGACAATGCCATCACTGGGACTACATCGTCCTGTGGAGGTTTATATTTTGAGCTTGATTGAAGATCCCTGCCCATCCTCAAGTCTGTCTTGACGAAGCAGTCGGCTGCTATACAGGATTAGTTCAAGGTTGCTTCATCCGATGAGGGCCCGCACAACTGACAAAGCATACGGCCAAGGGTTCCAAGGTTGCCAAAGAAATGTGTCAAAAGCCCAATTTTGACATTCTATCATAGCTGATCGAGTACTTGGTCAATTCTATCGCCTGCCTTTTCAGCCGCTCGCGCCAGTACATTGAGCACTTCTGGGTGGGCATGATGAACCACGACTTGGATATTTATTCGGTCGTCGCAGATTTAGCTGCAAGGTTGGCAGACTGTCGGCACCCCTGCCCGCTACTTAAGCACCTGCAGTCAATGATCAACAGAGCGTGGGCAGCTGTGCCGAGAGTTGCCCAAATTAAGGTACCGGTAGTCGTTCCGCGTCTCCGGGATGCGACTGTTGCCAAGCAGTGCTAAGACGGCTGGTCGAGCGCCAACGCGGGTTGAAGAGCTCCGCGTTTACTCGGTACAGCACGCGAGATGGGCAAAGGATGAGCACGGAAATATAAGAGCAGCAATGTTTCGTTGCCAAAATACCATGACGACCAGTCGGTCTCTTGCTGACTGGCAAGCTGCGACACGAGACTGGTGAGGTCGACACAAGCAAAAATGACTCCTATCTGGTCGATCGCGTCCTTCGTTACCCTATGTGCTGCTGCGCCATTGACCAGCCGGCAGGTCAACACGACATCCTCATTTGTGACTGTCGAAGGTGGCCAGTTTCAGCTTGACGGAGGACCCTTCGTCTTTGCTGGCAGCAACGCCTACTATTTCCCATTTAGTGGTGTAAGTGTTTTCCAAAAACCCGCCAAACCGTGACGTGCAGCTAAGGCAACGCCACACCTGCAGACCCAGGCCGACACCGAAGCTGGTCTGACTGCTGGGAAAGAGGCTGGGCTGAAAGTCTTCCGCACTTGGGGTTTCAACGACAAGAATGCTACCACTGTCGCTGGCGGCTTGCCTCAATATGGCTCTGGGGACGAGGCAACTACCTTCCAGCGGTTTTCTCCTGGCGGGACCTCGACCATCGATCTGACCCACTTCGATCCTGTGGTTGCTGCGGCAGAAAAAGTTGGCATCAAGCTTATTGTCGCCTTGACAAACAACTGGGCGTATGTATATCTCTTGTCAAGAGGTCGTTGTCGCATGTCCACATGCCTTCATGTAGGCAGCTTAGTCTCGCGAGTTTGCTAACAAGAATCTGAATTATAGTGACTATGGAGGCATGGATGTTTAGTAAGTACAAGACCATGCCTGCTCAAATTTTCTATTTCGGCCCCCCTACTATAGAGTTAACATGCAACCTCTCTAGTACGGTCAACCTTGGTGGAGTTTATCACGACGATGTAAGTACCTCCGGCCTTTCTTCCTGTGTATCTAAACCTCTTGTGGCTCGTATCAAAGGCTGATAAAAGTTCCAGTTCTATCGCCTACCCCAGATCAAAGATGCATACAAACGTTACGCCGAGGCCATGGTCACCCGCTTCAAAGATTCGCCGGCAATATTCGCATGGGAGCTCGCGAACGAGCCCCGCTGCGGCGCCGATGGCACGCGCAACCTCCCCCGGGGTCCCGACTGCACGCCCGAGCTGCTCACAGCCTGGACGGACGAGATGAGCACCTACATCAAGAGCCTCGACAGCAACCACCTCGTCACCTGGGGCGGCGAGGGCGGCTTCAACGACCCCGCCAACGCCGACGGCTTCTACAACGGCTACGACGGCGGCGACTTCGACGCCGAGCTGGCCCTGCCCAACATCGACTTCGGCGTCTTCCACTCGTACCCGGACTGGTGGAGCAAGACGGTCGGGTGGACGAGCCAGTGGATCAGGGACCACGCCGCCTCGGGCCGGGCCGCCGGCAAGCCGGTCGTGCACGAGGAGTACGGCTGGCTGACGCCCGAGAAGAAGCTCGAGTACCTGGGCACGACGTCCAACATCACGCGGGTGGAGGCCCTGAGTGAGTGGCAGGCCATCAGTGTAGAGGAGGGGATGCCGGACATGTTTTGGCAGTTTGGCTTCTCGAACTACTCGTACGGGCGCAACTACGATGACGGGTTTACTATCTTCTTGGACGAGGAGGAAGCGCAGCCATTGGTGTATGAGCATGCTGCCAAGGTGAATGCTCTTTAGATGCGAGCGGTGTATGTTCAAAAGTTGAGAAAATTGTGGCATATATTTTATCAGGATGTAACCTCGGAAGCTGAACATCACAGCACATGTGATTCAACGTGTACGCCATTCTTCATCAAATATCTGATGCTTACATTACTTGAACTCGGGCGGAATTTCTGCAACTCGAGCTTTGGGGGTTGGAAACCAGTCAGGTACGGTCATTTTGGTTCCCAACTTCCACATGCAACACATCACGCCTCCAAACAAGATTGTACCAAAGCCTTGCCTTTTGGTTGGCATGCTTCGTTCTTCCGTTTGTGACACAAGAGGTACTTCGCCAACATCAGACAAAAGTCCAACAATCGACCGATACGCCTTGAACTCCAATTCTCGATCGACCTTTTACACCTTGCTCTCAACCCACTAAATGTTTTAGACGAGACCAAGACTGCGCGCGAGCAGGGTTTGTCTGTATTTCAAGCTGTGCTGAAGCCGGGAGTGAAGGAGTTGAGAGAAGACACCAGAGCATTCGACTTTACTAAGTATCTCGGAGAGGGCTTCGTTTGCTGTGGTGAGAAGGTTGACGGATCTGCAGTTCCCCCAAAAGCAACAGAGACTGTGCGAATATGCCATGCAAGCTATCGTGGCCATCTCGCGGGCAAAGACTCTCCCTTGAAACCCTTGAGAAAGATTAGCATGTCAGTCGAGGATTCCTCAGACGAGGTGAATCATGACATCAATGATCGTCTTGAGAGGGAAATTGAATTCCTACCTACTTGGCAGGGAACATGAGGGATGTTCGCCCTTCAAAATCGGTACTTAAGTATGTATACCAAGTGCGGCCATGTTGGCTGAACGCGCTATGGGGCCGTGATAGCTGAAGAATGCTGATGCATTCAAGAGGCAAGCAGTACTCTCTGGCCTTCTGGAACGTGATGGCGATCGCGATGAGGACGGAGAGGACTCAGGTTTGCGTCCTTGCTTGCGCAAGCGCGCGCGCTCCCAGTTCGAGGCTCCCGAGGTGTTAGTAAAAATTCACACTTCGTTCTTGGAAGATCACGTTGGTTTGGAAAAGGGGTCTATGCAATTATCTCGGTTGCTCAGTATCTGATGGACGGCCGATGTCGAAGCATCGACAGCAATGAAAAATTCAGCATCTCAGGGTGGAAGCCGAGAGCTGGGGCTAGCTGAGCAACAAGGCCCCTTCGGAGAAACCAATGTGCTGCTTCTTGAGTGGAAGTCTAAGGCCTGAAAGCGAGACTGCCATGTGAAATCGTTTTTGGCTTTTTCTTGTTCCGTGGACCGAGGACTATGGCTTTTTGCTCACTCAGATGACCTGGGAACACATTGGCTAGTAACTAGTGCCAAAGGAACGTGAATCATGAAATTTCATTACAAATTACTAGACACGGACCACTCATGGCTCATGAATACATCACGAAATGCTAAACGTTCCCTTTAGAGGAAGGTCCCTACTGGACCTGCCGACCTCAACCGTGTAGTCCCCAGCTTGCAGCAGCCACTTCTGGGCGGCAACATCCCACACACTCAAGTCCCTCCTCGTAAGTGTGAAACTCACAGTTGTAGTCTCACCGGCCGTGATGGACGGCTTCTCAAAGCCACGCAGCTGCCTCACGGGCACATCCTCGCCGGGGATGCCGAGGTACAGCTGCGCCACCTCCTTGCCATCTACGCCGCCTGAGTTGGTGACTTCCGCGGTGACAGTGACGAGCTCGTCCCACAGGTCAGTCTGGCCGCCCGGGGCGACGGGTCCGGTGGGGTACGACGCCGTGGAGCTGTTGGTCTCGCTGACCTGCAGGTTGGCGTAGTCGAAGGTGGTGTAGCTGAGCCCAAAGCCGAACTCGTAGCGCGGGGTGATGTTCCTGAGGTCGAAGTGGCGGTAGTCGATGTAGACGCCTTCCGTGAAGTTGGACTGCGGGAAGTGCTGGAACATGCCGTCGAGGACGATGTCGGGCTTGAGGAAGTTGTCGTAGTCGGTCTCGTTCCTGGCCACGGTGTACGGCACGCGCCCGGACGGGTTCTCCCTGCCGTAGAGGAGGTTGACCAGGGCCCGGCCGCTGTCCTGCCCCGGGAGGTGGGCAAAGATGATGGCTGTGACGTTGGGGTGGTCTGCGAACTGGTCGACGAGGCGGATGCCGGCGTTGTGGAATACCACGATGGTATTGGCACATTGATCTGCGATGTTGTTGATCAGGCCGTCCGTATAATCATCCCGGACGGAAGGTCGGTCGTAGCCTTCAGTGGCCCAGGCGTTGCCGAAGACGAGGCAGGCGTTGCTCGTGGGGTTGACCAGGGGACTGCCGTTCTCAAAGTCCCAGTAAAGATCTGTTGAATCTTCATAGGCCTGAGCAACTAGTGCATCGTATGGAGAGCTGGTGAAGCTCTGGGAGACTGAGCCGGATCCTCCACCGCCGATCAATGTGCCATTAGGAGCTATGGGAGAATACTGGAGACTCAGGTCTCCGAAGAATCCGAGGATGAATTCCGTGTAGTTGGCTGACTGAGCACCAGCGGTCCCTGAATACGAGTGTCAAATAACAGGTCACCGTCAAGGATTGGTTGTGTGCAGCTCTCTTTGGCAAAGGTGCAATACTTACATTGACTAAATGCGGCTCCGTCGGGGGTAGCCGTCCAAGTATTGACATTGGGTGCTTTTGCAGAATATCCAAAAATGGAAATAAGCTTCATGTCCGACGATTTCAGTGGCAGGGCGCCATCAGTGTTCTTGACGAGGACGTGGCCCTCGACAGCGCCAGCAAGCAAGGTGGGCTTGGAGCTGGCATTGCGGGCGTCGACGACAGCGTGAGGCTGCGAGATATCGGCGGCCAGACCATAGCCGGGCTCCGGGAAGTCCGCGGAATCTTGGCCGAGCTGGTACCAGGAAGCGATGATTCGGGTTGCCATGTCGTCAACGCGAGACTCGTTCACTGTGCCGTTGCTCACGGCGAGCGTGAGGTTCGCGCCCCAGAGTGTTGAGCTCGGCATGACGACGTCCAGGCCGGCGAGGGCAGATCCGACGCCCGATTCCTGGGCGCCCCAGTCTGACACGACAAATCCTTGGAATCCAAGCTCCGTCTTGAGTAGCCCGTTGAGAGCCTTGCTGTTTTGGCAGAGACCGGAGTTATTAAGTCGGTTATAAGCACAGAGGATACTACTCGTGCCACCGTGGACCGAGTCGGCAAACGGCCACAGGTAGAGCTCGTGCATGGTTCTATCGTCGACATTGGCAGACCCAGGAACAGCCCACGCCGTATTGTTGGTCCTCGTGTGAAGCCGGTGGGCCTCCTGCTCGTGAGCTAGGAAGTGCTTTGTGCTGGTCATGACTCCCGTGTCCTGGGTTCCCAACACGGTCTCATGGACTAGCTGGCCACTGAGGTATGGATCAGGCGAGAAGCCTGTATGAAGCCGTTCAGCAACTGTAACCACGCAGCATCTGGAATATTGATGCCCTCACCTTCCCAATTTCTGCCTCCCTGGACGACTCGACCGGCCGGACCCACGACAGGGCCCAGGAGGATGTTGACGCCCTTTGTCCTGGCTTCCAGACCAATGTGCCAGGCTCGGTCGTATGCCAATTCCTTGTTCCAACTCGCGGCGACATGTATACCACTCGGAAAAGCGCTGACATAGTCTGTAGCACCAACACCGTTTCCGGCATTTGCCAGACACAGGCCTGGGAACCCCAGGCGAGGGATCCCACCAATAAAGCCTGAGCATCCTGTGGTTGTAGTCGTGCCCGATGTCAGGTTGACTTTCTCCTCTATAGTCAGTTGCGAGACGAATTCCTTAGCTTTCGTGATAGCATCGGCCCAGGCCCCGGTTGATACTTGCTCGGCTGGAAGTGGATGTCAATCACGGCTCCAGCAATGAAATACGCATAATGGGCACATACGGGATGGGTATACCGGTGGAGACTGCCCGTAGAAGTAGGTGTCCTCCGTTACCACGAATTGAGCCTGAGCATGTTGACCGAGGACTGCCGCGGTGGCGAGACCTGCGAGTGCTGAACGAAGCATGTCGGCTCTGGATCGAGGTGTATAGGGGAGATGCTCGCTGACCTACAATCTGCAATAACAAACTGCCGAGTGCGGTGCATCCTGTTCTTATAGCTTATAGACCTAATCTCATCCCGGCCGTTCCCAGGGCGGTGACGTCCAGCTGGGGCTGACATCCGATACGACCATGCGCGATCCCGCTGTGAACCTCGCGTGGGAACATTTTCACTCGGGCCTTTTCTCATCGACGGTGACTAAAGGATGGGCCATAGACAGAACCGACAGCTTGGCATTGGGCCTTGTTAGTATTCAATGTTGCATAGCAGGCAGTCAACACCGGGGATAGCCCCTCCCCTCATCACGAGGGCGTCAAGGATTGTAAGCCATGAACCCCATATAACCAAGACGCGGGATACACCACCGGGCCGTGATTGGAACATGACGGCATGGAGCTATAAAGGAACAAGACTGGACTACCTAGGCCTCCATCGCCGGCAAAACATCGGCCTATTGCCCCAAGAAGGGCTCCCGTCGTGTCGGTAAGTCGAGTCCCGTCCGCCCCCGATGGAGTCAAAAATCACCTCGAGCTTGCTCGATAGTGCGCCGCGGGAATGGAGAGGCTTGTGTGCCGGCAGCCACTCATGTAGCAAGCCAAGGGCAGACTATCCTTGTTTAGAGGGCGCTGAGGTCACTGTATCCTTGTCCCGAGAACTCTTGACTTTCGGCAGGACTTTTCCCATGAACGTGATGATCTGGAGATTTGCGGGGCCCCAGGTCACATCACCGATCAATCATGCGTTCTGCCAAGTCTTCATCACCCCAGTCAGAACCGCGTGGCCTGTCAGCCTACTATGTAAGAGATCCACTTGTTCCACTGTCAGACTGTCTGTTCGGTGAGGCCGTGCAAAAGATGGTGTGGACATTCCGGGGCGGTGGGAACTGTGGGGTTGGAAAACAAGGGCATTGGTGATCTTCTGCGCAGGCTCTTGGCTCTGTGGCCCCAGGAAAACAAAATGAGGAGAGAATCCCCCCCGCATTCCCCACAACCTTAGCAATGTTTACCCTATCAGTCGTCAACAAATCAGAGACGCGGGTGCCTGACAGGTGCGAGTTGAGCGACTTGCCATTAATCCTGCCGGGCCCAGCGGGAGTTCTTTTGGGTGCCGGTGATCTCCGCATCCATCTGCATCTGCTTATTATCGTTGGTAATATGGCAACTTGATGCCAGAGGAGAAGCAGATGTGTACAATGTGCAGGGGGAACATATTGCTAGCACGGCGCTGTCTGCCCATTCTGACCATAACTATTAACTTGAAATAACTACTGTTCACTGACGCATTGGCTACCCTATATTCTGCCACACTGTATCTTGAACCAACAGTTGGATTCGTCTCGAAAATACTGTTGCGCTTTCTGAATACGGTTTTCGACTTACTTGTAGTGTCTAGCAGCGTTCTTGAGTTCTCAACATGATCGGTTCCTGATGAGAAAGTTGGAGACTTCATCGTCAAGCGGAGTTAGGACTATGAGTTCCTTGGAGATGGTCCTTTACAACGTTCCAGAAGAACGAAGGGTAGTGACGAGAGCAGCAGTAGACTTGCTATCGACAACAAATGGTGCCAGCTTAAAAGGGAGGCATCCATATGGATCGTAGTAGGTATTAAAGATGACATGGTGTTCAAAACTGATGGATGCTGTCAGATGAGTCTGGATGAAAACGTTTTGAGAATTAGTCAACGGTGAAGCAAGAGAAAAAAGTCGAAAACAGTCTCTCATTACAAGTCCATACTGCAAGTCGCCTTTACGTGAAAATATTGAAAATCGCTAGGAACCGAAAATTAGGTGCCTGAAAAGTTGACCAGCCCTTTAAATATGCATATTGCCCAGCAGAACAATGATGAAGCCATACTCACTGCCCCGCTGGACCAATCATTAAGGGCGGCGCGTATCGACATCGACTGCTCGGTGCGGACAATCGGGAAGCGCCGAGTCTCTTGAGCGAGCTTTCGGGGGATTGAACAGGCAGAGCCTTTCGGTGTTAGCACTACCCAAGCCAAGGCGGAGCCGTGACCGGGACTCAATCTTCAGCGAGCGGCACCTGAAGGCAGCTCTTGCTCTGAGTATATGGCCGACTATATTAATATGGCTGGCGGACGACTTCTTAACTCTTCCATAGGTAACGACACCTCCTGTTCATTCCGTCCTATGGCAGACACCAACGCCTTCCTCTCGAGCATCAATGTCAGCTTTGACAAAAGGTGGAGGGATTTCGGGATCCTCAGGGCTTATATCATCTTCAATGTTTCTGCCGCCGCCTTTATCTTCTGGCTCGTTAGGGTGCCTAAGGGAAAAACAACAAGAAATGATAGCAAAGCCTTGCCACGTGCATGCTACATTTTTTTCGGGGCACAATTGTGGGTGGATTAGTCGAGCGAGCCACCACCGCTTGAGCTTCTCCCAATTAGTCTCTACGCAATTATGCAATAATGCACAATTCCGCTACAACCACAGCCCATGATATCGTCCCAGATTACTCTGTTCTCCAAGTGCTATCGCCTAGAAATCTTGAATGCGCGGAACCCAACCCATGCTGCAAGCCCCACGGCACTCAGAATACCCGTCCACGCCAGGCAGCCGGCTCTGATCTTCAGCTCGATCAACTCATCTGCTGCTTCCGAGTCGTTGGCTCTTGGAAATGGCTCCTCTGGAATAGGCTTATCCAGCATCTTGCACAAGGGCGCCCATCCCTCGCTCATCTCCATCCAAAACAGTCTCTCCGGGGGGACAATACGTGCCACGTGCTCATTATATCGAGCGAGGTATTCTTCGGTGACCCACTGATCAGCGTTCTATACGGGCTGGCTGTCCATCCTCTTGCGGCCCGTGGGCAAAAATGATACAGGCGAGCACGGCGGAACAAGGGAAGAGCACTCACCTTCGTCAAACGGCAACAAGCCCATCTCGCCCGTCCTCGCCACGGCCAGCTCAAGCCACGTGGCAAACCATCTCGTCGCGGGCATCGGCCACATGAGCAGTGGCATGTACCACGCCGTCATCTTGTCGCTCATATGCTGCGCGCTCTGCAGCCAGCGCTTCGAGTCCCGACGGACGCAGATGACCTTTGCATCCGGGTAGATCTCGCACAGCTCTTGGATGAAGTGGACGCCCGGCATATCGGTGATGCCCACAAAGCCGCGAGTGACATTTCGGAGCGCCGCCAGGAGCTTTGGGCGGTCGTGGCGAGCTCGGTAGACCTCTACCCACTGGCGGGGGTACTCTGGTGAGTGGTGAGCATTTGAAGCTTCAAGCCTCCAGAATGGAAGTGGTTTGACGCACTCTCCTCTAACAGGTGCATCTGCGTGCCACCATGACATACGGGGCCGTCGAGCAGCTTCTCCAGAGCCAGGGCCATGCTCACGGTTCCGGTTCTGGAGAAGCCGGCGCCTATGACCTGCAGGGTACAATCAGGGTCATTGCCCGGTTTTGAAGCAACGCCGCCCATTTTGACAGCGATTTGAATCGCCCTTCAGCTTGTCGTGCTGTCGGTCCGAGGCATGCTGCTCTCAACACGGGAGATAAGATCTTGCAATCTCTAACGCGTACACGTAGACTTTATACTCGGCTAATCCTTATCTCGGTTTCGGCAGTCGGCCATTTTCCTAAGAGTAAAATTGTTTGCTGGGTTTGGAACGGCAACGGAACCCGTAGGTCGAGTCATTGGAATTGGTTCGAGTCAATGGTGGTCGACTTATTCCCGATAGCCTCTCCGACTCCAGGCTTCGGCCCGTGTCCACCTTTGGCAGGGGACAATTACAATGTTAAGAGCCGTGAGCGAGTTTTAGATGCGGGTTCCAAGGGTTAAGCCCCTGAAGAAAACACAGCCGGAACTGGCCGCATTAACAGGCCCAAAGCACACATTTGCACCGCCTCTTCAGTGCCCCATTTTCTAGGCATGTAGAAAACTCACAGCAGCCAGACTGCTGGACACTAAATGTCTATAGCGACATGGCCTATTGTAGCGAAATAGCTTACCATAGCAAAAAAGCTTACTACAGCAGATGGACTCACCAAAGCAAAATGACAATGAATCAAATATATTAATTCCCTTACTAGGGAAGACCTCGTAGTCGCAATTGAAAGTAGCAGCGCCAGCAGCAGGCGCGGTTACAGGTCTGCTACAGTACTCTGCAGGCACAGTACAGTGCGGTACAGTGCGGGCGGCGCATGGTACGGTCTGGCACAGCATGGCACAGCACGGGACACTACAGCCTAGTGACCCCTTTCCTCTGCCTGCTTCGGGTCAGTTGGTTTCGGTATGGTACATATTGTAAGTGCTTTGCGGGACAGGTGATGGTTATTAGATCAGGTCATGTCTCGATGGCAGGGCTCATTACCTAGGTAGTCTTAAAAGGAAAAAGCCCCAGGGCACCAAGGCGGGAAGGGTGCTCGCCTGAGGGTGTGCACTGTACGACGGGAGTGCATGGCCGTAGGGGTGGTTGATACAACGGTGCGGTACACGGCTGCGATTCGCTGCAGTACCGTCTGAACCGGGTTAGTTAGCGACCCACCTCTGATCCGCCTACAACCCCGCCCACTCTCAGCAACGCTCATTATATAACCACCTTGACCACCACTCCAGACCCAATAAATACCGAAACCAGCATCAAATTACCCTTGAAGACAGTTTCGAACAACGGCTTTGGAAGCCTGGCATGATTTTTTGATCTAACCCTTGGCGAGGAGGCCGCAAACACGGTCGTCTGTAACGTGCCATGCGCATTAAATGGGTCGGCTGCAATTGGTTATGCAGTTGGTGTCTAGTTTGGTGATGGGGTGCCTGTTGGCGGTTCACATTAAAAGAAAAGGCGAACCCCACCGCCAGCCCTGACTGCCCCAGGGTGGCACCTTGAACTCCTTTCCCCTCTCAGCTCCTTCCAGAAGTTTGAACAGCTTACCAAATATAAGACAGCCATTTTATCAACAACTAGTCAAGGTATGTCTGTCAGTAGTCGCTATTAGGATCTTGGTCTTTTAACACAAGGAGACAGGCAACTATCATGACTATCTCTGTCGCGCCGACCAGTCTTTTTCCCCTTGGGGAAGAGCCTACTCGCATCTCAGTGCGAATTAATCGGGACCTGTTGAAATTTATTGACCCGTCCATGGTCCCTTTGGAGGAAGGAGACAGCTTTTCTCGTGTTGGACGGAAAGGGAGAGCTGCTATGGACCAGATGACTCGCGATGTGAGCAGGGCGTTCTTTGGTACCGAGCTTTCCAAGTTGCCGATGAATTTCGGATGGTCGAAGGCTGTTATGGGACCTGATGGTCCTGAAAATAGGCCCCATCATTACCTAGGGGTCTGTTTTGACCATCATGTCACTAAGGAGGTCCCTAATCCTAGGGTACTGGAGCTTACAGCAGATGAGGAGATTGGCGGTGACATTGTGTTTAATGCAGTGGAAGTCGATACAGCACGGAGGGACACCGTCAATACATCCATTAGTAATGCGCAACTCTAGACCTGGGTAGAACACGCATGGGGATATTACTGGAACAATGCTGTGTTACTCGGGCGATACTTGATCCTTTGAAACGGCCTGCATTTCTATTGGATGCATAACCATGACCTCCACTTTCTATACCATACAGCAACAAGGAACCAGCCTGAGTTGAAATCTGTGTGATAATGATGCCGTATGAACGCTTGATCTAACGTCTGGTGCGTTGTCGGTGACCCGGATCCCTTCGACCAACCTCCCGTCCACCAGGTCCTCTTCCCCGACTCGCTTGCGCTCCGCCTGGATGAGTTGGGCAAACGTTGTTGCCCCTTACTGCGGTCGTGTTTGCTCTTGTCTTTGTACATTCGCCATCACAGCCCGTCAGAACTTTGACTTATGTATCAACGTCGTTGCAGTAACTGTACAGGTTGATGGTGTAACGACACTTCCAAGGTTGTTATCCAATCCGGAGCGCATGCTCCATAGCTCTACTCTTCCTGCCTGCTTGGCCATGATTTCTTCTCGATTAGGCTATCAGGAAATGAGAGCTGCACGTCTGACAAGTGGGCGCACCTGAAAAGCCGCATAGCCGGTTCGTAGCACAAAATGTGTGTGCGTTTCAGCTGCATTGCAACCAAATGGGTATGGGGACAAGGGTTCTAAGAAATCGAACATCTTCATCTAACCAAGAATGTGCCCTCAGTAACATGGTGAGGTGCTTTTACCGCAGTTCCTGACCCACCAGAGCGTTAAGCGTTGCCTGCGGTGCTCGTCCGTTGTCCACGCCTTTCAGCTGACGCGTTGGTGCTAGCCTAGGTGTGATTATGGAGCGTGCACAACGTAACAGCCGCACGAGTGGTATGCTATTTCAGCAGCTGATGTCTTGGCAGTTTTATTATCCTATTCGGGTAAAGCGTAGCTCCATCCTTCGACATGTTGGAGGTGCTCACGTCGGCGTAATACTACTACCGATAATTAGAAGGAGATATAAGTATGTAGCTGTTCCTGAGTCTCCTGGGTCACAAAATTTCTCCCATTGAAATACTTGGGAGCCTACTTTCTTCTTCGTGGAGACAGTCTATTTTCTAATATCTCTTTATCATCTGTCTGCCTCTTGACAGACTGTCCAACTTTTTAGTTGTCCTGCGCTCCTCGTGAGTTCACTGGATAACGGCTGCGTCGGAGTATATTCCTCTTACATACCTTTTCAGAAAATTGCCTTCTTCCCTTCAATATTTCAGATCTCATCCACAAATACACGTGAGCCCAACGAGTTTGAATTTGCAGGTCAGGATATACTTCCAAGGTTTTCACTCCCTAATCACCATGACAGAAAATGGAGATCCCAGTAAGGATTCTCGTCTTGGCCTTCGAAAGATCATTCGAAAGACCCGGCTAATGATCCACCAGTCCTGGGAAGCTTGTATGTCTATGCTCCCAACAAGGCCGCACCAATCTTTTTCACGATCGCGTATGCCATCTCCGCCATAGTTCACCTCTGGCAGTGCCAGTAAGTCTGCCATCTATTGCCTTGGGGAAGAGGTCGAAAGTCTTAACCAAAGCTCCTAGCCGGCACAAATCCTGGAAATTAATGGGACTGCATCCATTGTGCACTGTGCTATTTACTATGGGATACGCATTACGGGAATACGGAGCGTACAATTACATGTACAATCCAGATGACGAGACCCCATTGATCCTCTTCATTCTGAGCCAGGTCTTCATATTCATCTGTCCGTAAGTAAACGTCACCATCTTATCATACTTACTTTGGACCTTATCGGCTAATGAGATGAAATTGGTTCCGTCTTGCAGTCCATTACTCGAGCTCGCAAACTACCATCTCCTTGGCCGTGTATTTTACTATGTGCCTCACGCCGCACCCCTTGCACCTAGCCGAGTCACGTCCTTTTTGGGGGGCCTCATGGCCGTGATAGAAGGTCTGAATGCTGTTGGAGTGTCTTTCTCCTCGAACGCTAAAGCGAAGGAAACCACGAAAAAGGCTGGACATGACTTGGTCCTCGTCGCCCTATTGCTTCAAGTCTTCATTATACTTGTCTTCGCCTTCCTGTCAATCTCGTTTCACCGCCGGTGCATCAAAAGCAGGTTTCCCGTTCAGGCAAAAGCAGTCACGGCCACTCTTACCACGCTCTACATGAGCATGATGTTGATATTTGTGCGCTGCGTCTATCGGCTGGTGGAGAACGCGACGGGCACAACAAGCGTGGACCTCCGGAACATCGAGGCTCTGAGGAAGTTGAGCCCTGTCCTTCGGTATGAGTTGTACTTTTACATTTTCGAAGCGAGCCTGATGCTTGTGAACTCTGTATTGTGGAGCATTCGGCACCCAGGCCCGTACCTGCCCCATGACCACCACATATACCTGACAGAGGACGGAAATGAAGTCGGAGGGGACAAGAATGCTCGCCATCGCCGCTCGCTCCTTCTAGTAATAGCCAATACGCTGCTTTTTGGTTTACTTTCTCGCGACAGAAAGACTCGTGCGGACGCGCAATCCCATGAGCTTGGTGAACAGCTGGATTTCAATGGACAGAGTAACGCGAGAGTCATCAACTAGGGCTCTTTTTTCGTAGCCGGCGGGAATGTCCTCGGCCTGAGCAACAACGATTTGGAGGTTTACGATTTTTTAGTCTCAAAATGATATATTTCATAATTACCAGTATCACAAATACATACCACTAGAAGTTTGCCAAAACTCAAAGTAGCACAGGATAAAGTATATAATATTCGTAGCATGCTACGACTCTCACGGCCCATCGCTTTGCTAGGACCGTGATCGAGAATATGTAACTCTGGTATGTACACTGTTTCATTGACATCGATGACATAAAGTGGCTTAGGAGTAAAGACGCTGGCTGACACAATTCATTCCTTCTGCTTTCATTGCTCGTTGTGAACAAGGTCACTGGCTTTCTGTACGGTCGTGTGTTAGAGCATTTTATTTCAACTAAAAGGGGAGAGAAGGAGGAGAATCCGTCTTACCACTAGCGGTCCAAGATAGGAGAATGGAACGTATGCTTTGTTGGTCCAGTAATCCACGCCCCAGCCCAGCATAGGGGGGCAGTTTGTAAACATAGAGCCCGGGTTGTGTGAATCGAGAGCCGTGTCCAAGTTGACGCTCATGTCGACGACACATACTGGGGTATTTGACTGATATTGAGTTAGCAAGTGGGTAAATTTTCCTGTGCAGGCTCCAGCATAGCTGAGCCAGAAAGTTCTTGACTTACAGCGCAGCCAATTTGCAGATCAGTGGCATTTGTCTGATCCTCCCCGACCTTCCACGCACAGGCTTGGGCGTCAATGTACAGCTCCCTGGGTGTGGTCCAGTTCTTTTGAAACGCAACTGAAAGAACCCCAGGGAAGAAGTCGGCGCCGACATCCCGCGCTCTGGCCATGCCGTAGGAATCTGTGCCATCGAAGTAGATGTAGCCGTTATCCTTGCATACGCCATATTCATCATAATCTCCGCATTTGAAGTTGCCGGTCTCTGCCTCGAGCTTCTTTGGGTCGATACCGGGACTGAGTGATGGAGGGGTTAGTCACGAGCCGTGCATTAGGGAGACAGTGACATCCAGGCTAAACATGGGAAAAGGTCAAGATTGAGCAGGTCGAGTTGACTTACTTCTTGATGGAAAAGAACCCACGAGCCTGGACGGCCTGGTTGAACGTCCATTTCAAAAGCTCGCGGTACATGAAGCTGGTCTGTTCAGGCAAAGAATCCGATATCCTGGCGCAAAAAGCGCCCTTATTCGTCACGCCGTAGAATGTGTCAAAATCCTTCTGGATGAGGGTGACTGCCGCTCCGACATTCTTCTGGTATTCATCGACGAAGCCAGAAAGAGAAGCTGAAATATCTTGCCATTTCACAGGATTCTTTGTTGACTTGGGAAAGAGAAGATTCACCAGACCAACTGGAGTACCTCCTACAACGCCTACTAGAGCAGCTGCAATGAATGCGCCAGCTCCTGGTGCAGCAAACGCGGCAAAAGCCTGTTATCTTGTTAATAAAAGACTTCGAGTAGTTTTGTTGCTATGCCTCATCTTGGAGAGCAGGAGTTGCACTCACGCCGAAGAACCCAAAAGTAGCACCAAAGATGGGACCAAAGAATGGCGTGTTGGGGTTGACAGTCTCTGGTGGGGCAACAAGGTCAACAATTTGACCAACAACACCACTAAAACGGAAATTGTTAGTCTCTTGCCAGTCTGATGTCACCAGGATCATTGCCCCAGAGGTGCGCACTCACATTGCCTCGGCTTGGCCATTGAGCAGCGCCTGGTGGTAATTGGCAAAGTACTGATTAATCGCTTTGTGGTGTTAGCTTTGAAGGGCTCAGGACAGCTTGAAATCTCAAATGCTCACTGTATATGTTCCAGACGGTCTGGCACAGGGAAGAAGTCAGTCGCTGAGTCAGGAACTCGGTCGTGCGCAATTTTACTCACGTAGAACTGCTGATAGGAATCATATTTAGCGCCTTGTCCGCTGGGTGGAGGCGTACACGTGCTGAGAGACAAGACATCACAGGTCCAAGTGATCAGTCCAGCGGATTCCAGATAGCACTGTGAAAAGCCTTTGTCACCGCATCCCGCGGAATTGTTCGACCACCAATCCTGTCGTGCACAATGCGTCAGTTTCATCATTGATCGGGGAATAACCTTGTCTGTCAAAGAAAGCTTGTCTTACATTTAGGTGGTCGTTCATTTTCAGAATCTCCCAGCATTCCATATGGATCCTACACACAAGTTAGACGCTGAAAAGCCCACGTAAAGTGTGCAATCCGTCTCACCCAGTTGTGCTATCCCAACTACAGTCTTCGATCCCGACCGTTGTGTTTGTTGCATCCTGGCGAGAAACAATCATTTCGCGGTGAGGCTGGGGAAATGCTGAGACGAGGCCACTGGAGGCCAGGCCCAGAACGAGAATCAGAGGCTGAAGCATCATGTTGGATTGTGCTTCAATGCTCAGAAAGAAAGGGGATGTAGAAATGCACGTGGAGGACTTCAAGATAAATATAAAACCAGAGCATGAAACATTGAGTGCAGATCGGCGGCCCTCAGATTATATGTTCAAGACGTCAGCCTCGCTGTCAACTGACAAAGAACCCACAACTCTCCGACGTATCGGTCACTGGGTTATCGATCAAACATGGGGCCTCCACACTGACGACCCCTTACCTAGAAGATCCCACGCACAGCCGCAGCGCAGCCCCCGGATTTCTGCAGGGTAGCATTCCTTGTCTTGCGGTGTGCTCGTACCACGACGATCGACTCGTTCATTACCACGACTCATGACAAGGGCCATGTGCTGCAGCAATAATGCTGTTACGAGGTGCACTACCATCTATTCAGCTAGGGACTATAGAGAAGGATCCCCTGCGAGTCACCGCAACGGTCATCCCACATGTCCTTTCGTTCCAAGATTTCATGCAAAGATACATGAAGCACGGGCCGCTATAGGGCTATAATTACCAGGCCAAGACAGGGGCTCCTTGAACGATTGAACTGACGTACAGCACAAAGTGGGTCCAATCAAAGTATATATTAACGATTGTTCATGCATACCCTTGTATGCGCAGGATCACGCCTCGAGCACGCCACTTGTCAGCCAGGGATCGGGCCTGATTATGCGCTCATTGCCCATTTTTTCTATCAAGTTTACGCAACGTTCAGCCTGGTCCGGAAGAACGCCCGATTTCCAAGCAGGTGATCTTATCAAAGATGGAAATACTGTGGGGATAGAGATTCTGGGGTAGCCTACACGTGTCATGCGGCTGCAGACCGGCCATTCGATGTCAGCAGCCTGGCAGCTTGGCAGTCTCGAACAAATGGATGTGTGGGGGCGAGGTCACGAGGGAGGTGACATTTTACGATCGAAGAGAAGCTTGGGTGCTACCCCTGATGACTGACATGACTGGCAACCCCGGGGTTTGCGTGCTTGCCAAGCGCGAGGCTATCTTTAGTCAGAGCAGGAGTAGATGAGTACCATTAAATATCACAGCGCCCTATGCCTCAATCTTGTTGCAACCAGACACTCACGTTTCGTTTCAACGCTCTCTACCTGACTCTCTTTTGCTGAGCTTCCAAGGTTTCGTCTGAACCTCAACATCCTAGTCTGTCTTTTTTGATCCCGGCACATACCCACAACGCCAATCCCCAATCTTTGTTGCAGTACTCATCTCATCACACACAATATGCATTTCCGGTCACTGCTACCTCTGCTCATCACCAGCCTCTACGCCTCACAAGTGGTCGCAGAGGCTTATAAAGACTGCTGTTTGTGCCATTACATCGAGCTCCAGTGGCTGTGTGTAAAATGGAACGAAGCAACGGATACACTCTCCTGCGGGCTCGGCGGACCATTCCCACCCGGATCAAAATGCACAGTCGACAGATTCTACCAGCCTGAGAACCGCCTGCAAGCAAATGTGTCCCTGTTCCTGGGCGCAAACGAGTCACCTTTTAGGCTCGATCTCGGTATCAACCCTGGCAACTGCAAGCCATGGAAGGAGTTCCCGACACAATGGACTGGCTGGGGTGCCTACATGTTCAATGGCGGGGAGATCAATCCACAAGATATGAGCCTCTGCGAACAATATGGAGCTGTCTGATCCCCACTCGCAGTTGGATAGTTGGCTCAATGGGAATGGCCAAGGCGATTGGCATCTGGGAAATTTTATCATTCTTGTACATACGAGTCTTGTGCCAGACTCCTTTTGCCACAATATTGTGCTAGATGTTGGGCTGGCGGATTCTGATGACCAATCCAAACCGTTGGTCAACAATCACGAAAAATCACGAAAACATGATAATATCAACATCTTCAAGTCTTACTCGTACTTCCAAAGCACCCCTTACCGATGACTTGTCAGAATGATTGCTGTCACAGCCATTCCGTGAATATCTATCGTCTTGAACATCTGAACTGCAAGCTTCCTACCGTGACTACCTAGGTAGCTATGTCAAACGTACATCCAGCATATTTGCCTATGTCGAATTAGATGTTTTCAAGCTATTGCTGAAGTGTGTTGGCTTGGGCGGGGACATGTCGAGGACGGCGCATCATGCTGTGCTCACGCCTTATCTTCCTAGGCTTCGGCAAGTATCTCATTACTCAGGGTAGGGGTCACAACGAAATGTCGTTTCTTACTGGGTACATCCATAGGTCGGAGGTGAGTTCCGGGTCACAAATGCTTAACCCTGTCAGCTGCATAATTTACATTGCACCGGCATCTTGGTCCGTTGTTCCGCCTAGCAGGCCTTGGGATCAGGGCTGCAACTCACTACTGAAAGTGTGTGGTGGTGCAGGCGCGCTGGGGGCTGGGGCCATGCTTACATAAGCAATGCCACCACCGCCCTGCCTGGCTGGCTTAAAACCCTAAATCTATAGCTGCCATTTCCCACCCAGTTTCTTAGCTAGAAGATAGCGCCGACTTAAGTTGAATTAATATGTTAAGAACAGTTGCCTTAACTCTAAAACCCTCTCCTGACAACTCCGTTACATCCAGAGTTGTGACATATAGTTTATATTTTATATTACTATAATATAAAATATAAATAGGTAATGAGTTCTCCTTGCTGAAGCCGTCATCTTGTGAAAAGACTGGCGCTCAGTCGCTGTTTTTCGGCAGGTATTTGTTCACGAGTCTGAGAATATCTGAGAGGATCCTATCCTCAGTCAGCATTGAAACCAGTACTCCTGTATGTAGTATCCAAGAACGCACTGTTTCCCAACCAGTGGCAGACGGTCAGACCTGGTCTGTGTAGGCAGTAGTCTAGATCAAACTTCAACACATAGAGTGCATTGCGATCATCAAATTGCTCCACAGGCTCGCTGGGAGCAAAGTTGCAAAGTTAATTTCTTGAAGTAGAGCTTTCCTGATCTGACCATTTGCCGCCTCCAAATGCGGAGTTCGTATTCATTGTGTGCGTAGAAGGCAGCTGCATCGAGCACCATGGGCTCGCCGGTCTCGAGGTCTGTGGTGGTGTTTCCCTCCCATAGATCACCATGCACAAGGCATGGCTTGAGCGTCCTGCCTTCTTGGGTGAGCGGGTCTAGAATCTGTGGGATGACATCCACGACGAGACGGCCAAAGGCCTCTTCATATTCGGGCCATCAACCACTGGATATGAGATCGCTTTCGAAGCCCTGTATCTCGATCAGATCCAACACGTTTCAGAGAAGATCGCAAGAAAACAAAGACAACTGCCACCTCAGTTGGGATGGGAATACTGACATAACTGATCAGCCTTGTGAAATACCGCGTCCAATTTTCCTCCCACCCTATCGGCTGTGGTGTCTTTCCCTTGCAATTCTTGACGTGGAAGCCGAACTTGCCAGTAGGGGAGACACTCTGACGATGAAGCTGCGCAATGCGAGCACAAAAGCTCACTGGGTCAGGCAAGCTGGTGAACATATCGACCAACTCACAGAGCAAGAAGTAAGTCTCGATGGTTGCATTCTGGAATTTGCCCCAAGCCACGGGCCTCGGCGTCATAGAGGGGATCAGCTTGTAGATTTACGAGATAGAGTGGAATTCACCCTCCGTCATCGAAGCGCCTGCTTCTGTAGCACATTATCAGTATTCGTTAGCGATACAATATCAAGTTCGTGAATCGGCCTTTAACCTTAAGCAAGTAGTCGTTCTTCTTCCCGTTGAGCGTAGTCGCGACTCGAGCAGTTCGCGTCCGGAGTGAAGTTCCATAGCTGCTCGCTTGACGAATTTGAGTGCCCTCTGGGAATTCTGATCTGGTCTAATTTCAGGAATCAAATCATATGGTCAGGGCTCATTACTTTCGATCACTGCAGCCCAAATGCTGCTTGGAAGCGTTATTTATATGTGGCCATCTGGCCCTTACTTGTGACACCTGTATCACCTTCAGCATTTCGAAAACAATTGCTCTCTATTTGCTGTATTTTTACGGGCGGGTGTCCAATTCTATGGATTTGCTGGCTCCCTCCAAGAACCCCTGAAGTGATGCCTTATTAATGCCCCCTCGGGATTCGACCCATCGTTGGTGCTTCCTGAGTGCATTTGCCCAACACCAAAACCGTCAATAGGCAGTACCAAAATATCACCATGCAGCTGGGGACTGCTCATGTAACTAAGATTCTGCCAAATCAAGCCTGGGCTGGCCAACTGCAGATGTGAAAATACAACATCGGTCCAAGCGGCAGGTCCTGTTGAGTTCATAACCTCGAAACTGCTGGGCTTAAGGTCTTCCAAGCTCTGATCGTAAACCATTGAAAGGTGCTTCAGAGATTCGACAGCGTGAGCTACCATATCTGGGAAGATCGGGTGCCCCGGTGCTGCAGCAATAGTCCATTGACAGAATTGCAAAGCGTGGGAAATTTCAGCCCAGCGGCCGCCATCTCTCTGGTCGAACTCGATTCCCACAATCAGCTTTACTTTCTCCTTTATCTCCGGAGCTACCCATTTATCAATGGGTTGTAGCGCTTCGGTATCCGTATCAGTGTAAACACCACCCTTGACAGAAAGTATCAAGTACCGAAGGAGATCAGATTTCAGCCCCTGGTACATGTTAGTGACCTGCTACAAATCCCAAAGCAACCAGTCCAAATAGATTCTAATAAAAAACAAAGGATGGCCAACTACAACAGGGGATGGTCTAGACATACAGGGTTTCGCAGGTCGTGATATATCTGTGTTACTTCCGGATTTGAACGTGCAAAGTGTGCATCAACAAAAGCATCGGCCCACTTTAAGGTTACAAGGCGGTAATAATAGTCGGGGTTCTTAGCTAGCCAGGACGCTGTATCAACAAGCTTCGAAGGATCGATAGTAAAGTCGTTGCCGAAGTTGCTACTGCCAATGGGTGGCAAGAAGATCTGCCAGATCTTTTCTGGGATTAAAGGCTCTGGGTGTGGCTGGATGTGTTCGGACTGATCGATAAGTCTGCTGATGTGGTAGGAATGTGGATTGCTCTGCACGACAAGCAGAACCAACGTTGTGATGAGGCCAGCGAAAACGAGTGGAGCCCAAGAGGTCGGTTTGTATCGCGCGAAGACTCGCCACGACTGAGCCATTTTTGCTATGGAGAGTCGAAGGGGTTTACAAAGTGGTTTTTGGAGGTGTCGGAGTTGCAAGGAGGTGACGATCAGGCACGATCATTAGAAGAAGAAAAAAAAGTGTTGTGCCATCTTGCTAAGTTGACAATGGCAGTGAAGAAAGCCGCAATAAGAGCCGGGCAGGAAAAATCCAGAAGAGAGACAGAGTGTGTGTGTGGGTATGTGTGGAGGGTTGTATGTTTGTGTGGGTAATTATGGATGATGATCCTGAATCATGTCAATTTCTTTTGCCAGAAGCGCGAGGCTGGAGCATACTGGTAGCAGAGTGATTTGAGGACAAGCACAAGTCATAGCGACTATTGGACAAAAAAAAGGGTCCAAGACACCCCTGAAAATGGTAGATCCGACCTGTTGGTAGTTGCATGATGGGGCAAGATCTGATCGGAACTCCATCGGATAAGCTAACAAAATGGGTTTTTTATGATTACCCATCTGCAATGCGCCGTGGATTGGTGCTGCGGGTACAGCTGAATGACCGGAAGACCCAGATCAGATTCCGAACGTGAGAACGCAGCCAATAGTAAATACTGAAGCAATCCATCTTAGACCATCTATGGGGAGAACAAAGTGGGCAACCAGCCTGCTGAGCCTGATATTATTCCATGGGATCACCAACACCAACACCTGCATACACAGAGTCCTCGGCGCTTCTATGGAAATTGAGAGGTATTATTTTATTCTGGCGGAGAATGCCCGTGTCCAAACATGCATCAGCCGCCTCCCCGGTCACATCTGGTGTCTGCGCCTTCCTGCAGCCCTAGAGGTCTTGTGCATCTGTTCTCTGTTTGCCACCCCCTCGTACCATGTTCAAGCTAGCTGACTTGGTTTCTTCTTACTGAATCGTGAGTGAGAACATATTGGTCCTCAAACGAGAGGAACTGCACCAAATGCTCGTCTGACTTTCGTCCCTCACTTTAGACCAACCTCTTCCGCGACACACACCCACCCACGAGCGCACACAACCCTGGTATAATGTCGGTCACAGCCTTCCCAACTCTGCCCTCCACATGGGCACCTTCAGCCCAATGTGTTGCCAGCACGGCCTTCTACTACGTAATCGAGAGGACGTATACCGCTTCAGGTACCAATCCAGGTGGTATCATCTACAGCCTGATGTACGGAATTCCCACTCCAAAGGAGCTGGGCACCATCAGGGACGCAACTCCGTCAGGCTCCTGCGTACCACCTTCATTCACGACAGATGTTCCATACATTACGGACAGCGACACGTGCCCATCGGGATACAGTTTTGCGTGTGCGAGCGCGACATCTCACAGCGGAGTCCCGGCCAGTATTCTTACATGTTGTCCAAGGTGAGCCCTCCTGTCAGCCATCTCGTGTGATAATGCAAGTGGCAAAGCATTAAGACTGAAAGTCAGAGCACAGCGGCGCGTTCAACTTCGCATGTGGCGACGGAGATTACGGCTGTACCACGCTGGGATCAACTGGTCAGACCTGGATTGGGATCCGGACTGATCTTGTGCAGTCTACCGCAAGGCCGGATACATTTACTGTCGGAGGCGGAAACTATCTTTTTGCTTGGGGCATCAAGCTGTTATCTGTAGGTTCTGCCTGTTTGCCAGTCTGATATGGACCGAGATCCTCGTTATTGACTCAATACTGCTCATACAGACATCAGCCACCTCAACTTCGATTGCGGTGAGTACATTGATGGTTACTTCCACTTGCCTTCGACTATCGCCCCCTCCCGATTCCATCTCCGTACATAGTGTCCTGGTACAGCATGACCCATTCTAGGTTGTGGTTCTTGAGGGACAGTGACAAATACAGCTAAAGCAAGAACGATCATAATGGTGATACATCCATGTGACCAGGATTACCCTACTGCTTTCAGACCTCAGGACCAGTTTTGTTCAGATGTCACTAACTAATAATATTTGTTAGACGTCGGCAACTTTAACTTCAACACCCTCCTCAGGTACAGAAAGTCAAATCGAGGACACCAACACGATTTCAGTCAACAGTGCTACAACTACACAGTCTCCCTTATCAACTAGCACTGCCGCGTCGTCTGGGCTGGGATCAGCGGCCAGGATAGGCGTTGGCGTTGGCGTTGGTATCGCAGGCGCCATGATACTGGCAGCACTCGGCTGGTTCTTCCTTTATCGAAGAAGACAAAGGCGGAGCCCGCCGCCAGCACCGGAGTCACAAGGTTCCTACAACCATCACCCAGAACGAGCGAGTTCGTCCTACTACAGCCATCACCCGGAACGGGCGACTCCGTCCTACTACAACGGCCCGCGAACGTCGCATGCACCAGGGGATGCACCTGAACAGAGCAAGCCGCCGTCACCCTACTTTCACCCGTCCGAGCTTTCAGAGTACAATCTACACCCCTACGAGCTGCCGGAGACGACTCAACCAAGACCACAAGAGCTGCCTGTACACAAGACCGATCATGCGGCCTAGGCAATACGTTATTACTATTTCCTGAGCGATTTTTGAAACCTCACTCTTTTTATGATGGATCACGAAAATATGTGAAGTAGATTCGAGATTTAATGTGTTTTTGTAATACCCTGTATATTTATTAGAAGCATATACTTGTGTAGCGTGGTGGATAATGAGTGATACAGTGTAAATGATCACTGAATTTGTAAAACGGCTTTCTCGATAATCAAGTCTGCTGTGAGTACAGTGCGAAGCTTGTTGTACGGGGCCAAGCTCAACTAGTTACAATTCTAGCAGATCACGCCCCCAGCTAGGGGACTTCTAAAGCCGGACAACAGCCTTGCCGTTGTTGGGCAACATGGTGACAGGGACCGGGCTCCTTAGCCCGCCTGAGCGCGACTCCTCTGACGGCTGCGACAGAGTCCTGGCGTATGGTCGTTTTGTCACGGAAACCTTATAGATTTCACGCAAGGATCACCCGATGTTGGGAAGCAGCTGGGTAAGAGGGTGAAGAATGTTTGGTCAAGTTTATGTAAACAGGAAACGTAAGGGAGCGTGCGCGAGGAGTGCGTGGATCAAAGATGAGTTGCTGACTGACCCGGTTGGGACGCGCCGGCAGCAAAGTTAGGCAAGGCTACCTGGTATATATTCACCCCTCACAATCACTCCCGCCACCACCAATGGTAATACGATCTGACTCGCCACTCGGGTTCTTGGAGGAGCCGCGAGAAAGTCCAACGGTGCGCAGAGTTGCAGTGAGGAGCGAGCGCAGCGGCGGCAGTGAGGCGGAGATGACGCCCACGCCCGTCTCGACCATGGTCCAGATGACGAAGTCTTTGAGGCGCTCTAGACACATAGCATTAGTCTCGTAACCAACAATGATCATAGAGACCGAGTTTAGGGAAGAACTTGGCCGCAAGGGGGGTAGCCAAAAGACAGCCGCCAAGCCACACGGGGAATGGACTGACATTTGTAGTCGGCGTAAGCCTCACTGAGCAGCTTAACAGTCACGTTCAGCTTGATGATGCTGGCCACGATAACCTGGGAACCCAGGATCAAGACGCCGCTCAGGGCGATCTTTTGCGATCTACTAATGTACAGCTTGTAGACCTCGTGCAGGGGAAGCACCATAATGCACAGGTCGGTGACGATATTTGGCACGGCGTTCCTGATGAAGAAGTCGTTGTTGTTGATACACTTGGAGTTAGGATTGACCGAGGGCTGGAGGGAGAGCTCCCAGGCAGCGTGGATAGGCGTGCACTGGAGAATGGTCACCAGAAGGACGGTGAGCCACCAGGCTGCCGTGAAGCCTCACAGGCCGATCAAGCCACATTTGATGAACTTGGTCGGGAATATGCGGAAGTACATGCAAAGAACACTGGCCTTGGTGCACGCAATTATGGACGAGTAGACGAACCCGCCTACGTAGAGGCCCTGTGGACATGCTCGTGTAGTACACCTGCACATAAATGCGCGCCCCCCCCAGTGTTCTCACAGGCACCTCACATGCCAAATCAGATCCAGTGCAGTCGGACTTACTTAGTAGAGCCAAAGTTCTGGATGATGGTCTCGACATTGGCGAAGGAAAGCTCCGCCATGGTCTCTTTCCACAGCCGTTGAATCACGGCTGGAGCCTTCTCCGAGTATGCAAACGGGCCCTGTCTATGATAGGGCATTCCAAAATCTCAGCAGGCCGGCGCGTAGATATGGGGAAAGAGTGTGAATTAAATGTCATGGACCTGGGAGAAAGACTTACGGCCTTATCTTGTCAAACTCGATGACCTCGCCGTGTGAGTCCTCGCTCTTGTTGAGTGCCGCGTCGAGGATGACGTGGGCACCGACTCCAGGTTTGCGGCCGAGGAGGGCAAATTAGACGGCAAGCGAGAAGCGGAGGAAGGTGCCGGCGGCGTCGCGGCTGAGACCCGGGCCAGAGCAAAGCCCTGGCGAGCCGGCGTTGATGATGACTTCGGAGGGCGAGACGCGGGTGGCCAGCTCGGCGAGGAACATCTGGCCCAGCAGCTTGGAGGTGCCGTAGCGCTCCTGCATGTCCCACTTACACTTGCCGCTTGTGTCCATGAGGGCTGCCAGCAGCGGGTCGGCGTCGCGCTCGACGACCGAGGTCATGCCGGCCGTGTCGGACGACACGATGGTCAGGTGGCCGGGCTCGGTGGGCGAGGGCTTCTTGGCCCGGAGGACGGGCAGCAGCAGGATGGCGAGCAGGTAGTTGGAGAGGAAGTTGGTCTGGATGTCCTCCTCGTTGCCGGTCGAGGGGTTGATGGTCATTTTGATCCTGTAGATGCCCGCGTTGAGGATGGCCATATCGAGGTGCTCCAGCTGGCCCGCACGCTCGGCGAATGCCGTGACGCTGTCGTAGTCAATGAGGCG
The DNA here is from genome assembly GCA_023242295.1 of Diaporthe ilicicola. Taxonomy (NCBI): domain Eukaryota; kingdom Fungi; phylum Ascomycota; class Sordariomycetes; order Diaporthales; family Diaporthaceae; genus Diaporthe; species Diaporthe ilicicola. The sequence continues at coordinate 45,330 of JALPVH010000130.1, read as the reverse complement.
GGTTCTCGTCGCCCGGCCTTCCAACATGACATCCAAAAAGCTATTGTGGTCCCCCCCCCCCACCACATCATGCGTCCCCTCAGTTGTCATTTTCGCACCCACTGACCCTCTGTCCCCTGTACTGGGGAAATGGTCCCGGTGTCCTCGTGTTTCTCGTAGTCATTCTGGTACTGCTGTTCTCTGCGACGCGGCCTCGATCGCAGCTCTGGTGGATGGCTGTGGAGCTTGGGCAATGGCTCTTGAATTTAACAGCTTTTGTGGGAGGGCATCTGGAGCCAGAGCCAGTTCACGCTGGGCGTCCCGAACTGCAAGCATTAGGACGGCTCGGAGGACAAAGTGGGCATCATTTCCAGCATTGTGGAGGGCAGTGAATGGAATCTCAAGCTCAAGAAGTAGCTCCTCTAAGCTACATCTGTAGGATAGCTGAAGAGGATATTGTGCAGCTTTAACAGTATCGATCGTATAAAGAGGGTTGAGAGGAATGTTAAGGGCTTTAAGGGCCCAAAGCTCCCTATGCCCTCCGTGGAATATAAGGATGATATTCCTGTTTAAGGTGAGTAATTGAAGTTGATCCTTGAGACCGGATAAGGGTATTGTTTCTGGGTTTCCAAATAGGAATTTGTTGGCTTTATTCCGGGCGAATTTGGGATTGCCAATAATGTAATGATGAGATTCGACGGGTTGCTTCGAGGTAGCCATACTGGTAGTACTGGCAACAGGCGTGTTCAAAGACTCAAAGTCAAGAACTGATATTCCCATATGTAAGTTTTGAATAACACTATCGTGTTCTTGGAGCGAATCGATGTCGATACTAAGGAATCTGATACTGTTTGGGTTCTTGCTGGGGAATTGCCCCTGCTGAACACCTGAAGGTAGAGAATCGCTGTCTTGAAACCCAAACAACCATCGTAGAACCAAAGTCTCGTCCCTAAGGAGGCCTGTGTGAGGTGGCATTGCTGATGTCTCGTTTGACCCCATGACTTTGAGGACAGGGTTGACATGTCATTTGGGGGGCGTCTTTTCGCGGAGCTTTTCGCGGCCGGATGGTCTGGAGTGGATTGGTGGCCGGTTGGTGCAGTACTGGTGCCTCTAGTGTGCCGTACCGATCAGGTAAATCCGATCCGAGCTCTTGGTTCCCTTCGTAGTAAAGCACCGCCGAGCTGTTCGGACCTTTATGGCTTAAAGATCGTCAGACGGGACTAGAGAAGCACCGCTGTTATTGGAAAAGGAAAGGCAGAGCTCGCGCTTTAAAGCCCGCTCGAGGAGTCTGGTAATGGCTTCGGGCTCGGGGTCTCGCCTATTGTGGGAAAAGGCATTATGTAGAGGCAGAAGCGATAGACCAATGGGTGGGGTATTATGGTGAGTTTTTTAGCAGCTAGATTTAGTAGCAATTTTCTCCCGAACATATATTAGTTTTTGCCCTAGTGGCTTAGACCTATAATTAAAGGCTAAATAAAGGATAACTAGTTAAAATAAATTAAATATAATTAAAGCGGACATTTAGGACAGGTCTAACTATAAGATTATTAGTTAAAACTAATATATAAAACTAATTGTGACTAGTAAACGGTATTTAGGATAAAGCTAGACTATAGGATAACTAGTCGCGCCCTAAAAAGAATAACTAGTAATAAGGATATAGAATAGAATAAAACACGTAATAAACATGTGTATTATATAGGGTATTATATAAAAGTAAATAAATAGGGTTTTTTATATTATTATATACTTTTTATAAATATTAAAGCGGCTAATTATTTTATTTAATAAGAAAGAAAAAAAGTATACTTTATTATTATAAAGGTATAAGAGAAGTTATATTAGAAATAAGGTGTAATAGGTAAAGTAATAGGCTTAAAAGGGTAACTATATTAAACTTAAAAAATTAAGTTTTAATTTTAAAGCCTTTACTATTTTAAAGCTGCTATATAGCTAAATAAAATAAGCTATATATAGGCCTTATTCGTTATTATAATATTTAACTTTAATAAGTTACTCTCTCTTTTTAAGTTATATTTTTATAGCTTTATTACTTTTATATTATTTTTATATTACTTTAACGCTACTTTTATAGCCTCGCTACTTTTATATTATTTTAGCGCAGAAAAGATTAAATATAAAAAATTAAATATAAAAATTAAAATTAAAGATTATTTAGCCCTTTTCTCGAGGCTATATCTTTATAACTATTAAAAAAATAATAGAAAAAATAAAAAATAAATCTTTTAATAAAAATTAAACTTAAAATCTTCGCAAAACTTTTTATAAGCTATATTTAAATTATAAATCTTAAATCTTAAATCTTAACTTAACGCTTTACTAGCTTAACTATCTCGGCTTTAATACTTCTTTAAATAAACACTTACTTATAGCTAAATTAAAAAAAAAGATTTATTTAAATATAAAATAATAAAGTGTAACTTTTATAATATTTTTATATATTTACCGCTTCCTTATAGCTTTAAAATATTAGTTTTAACTCTATTACTATTTAATATAAAGTAGTAAGCTTCTTTATTAAGGATTTAAATAATTATTTCGAAAAGCTTAATAAGATTTTCACCTGCCGCTATAGCATTACCTCCTTATAGATATAATATTTAAAACACTCTTTATTTACTTTATAGCTAATTAAGCTATAAAGGCTTTACTTTATAGTTAACTACTTTATAATAGTAACTATAGGTTCTTTTAAATACTTATCTTTACACTGCTTTTATATAACTTTTATATAGCTTTTTCGACACTACTTTTATACTGCTTTTATAAAACTTTTATAAGGCTTCTATATAAATTTATAGCTTTCGGTTTTATATTTCTATTTAGCGTTTAATTAACTATTATTCTGCTATTTAAAATAAGCCTGCCGGTTTATTTTCTAGTTATAGTAAAGGTTTAAAATATTAGAAATAGGGTATAATAGGTAAAGTAACGGGCCTAAAAGGGTAACTATATTAAACCTAAAAAATTAAGTTTTAGTTTTAAAGCCCTTACTGCTTTAAAGCCGCTATATAGCCGAATAAAGTGGGCTATATATAGGCCTTATTCGTTATTGTGATATTTAACTCTGACAAGTTGCGGCTCATCCGAATGGATTCTGGAAACAAGCAATTCAGAACACCACGATGATGTCCTTCTTGGGCTACAGCAGATGCGAACTAATGGAACTCGGGGGAAATAATCTGCTTATGATGGTCTCAATCTCAGAGAGGCCGGTGTAGTGTGCGTAGCTCTACCAGTATTCACAAGCAATCCCAACCGACTAAGGACTGCAGCAAAGTTTGCAGGTTCCATGCAAGCTGAGAAACATTGACCTTGTGGAGATGGGAATTCAGTGGGCCATATTCCAACGTACGAATTTCTTTCAAGCACGCTTGCAGACCAAGAACAACCCCATGCCAGCGTGGCCTGATAGATCAGCTGGAGGACCTAACCTGTGACATAGGAGGGGCTCGTGAATGGGCCATACTGTATTAATTGATCATGCAGTCGCTCCGAAGTCCATTGCTCCGTTTTCGCCCCCTTGTTGAGCCATGGTCACAGTTCTCGAACAGAGATCATCTGGCCGCCAACGGCGCGAACCTGAGGAGCAGGCGTCTGGGTACGCGAGTGGAGGGCGAAGCCGTGAAATCCCTGATTTGTGCTAAATCTGGCAATCGTTTGCACCTTTCGGTGCGTCAGGTCAGGTCTCTCAACCAAGGCCAATGGAGCAGAAAATGGCCCCATATTCACTTGCAAGTTGGTTGTTGGTTGCAAGTGATTCGATCTAAACAGTCTAAATTTAGTGACACAGCAAAAGCGACGTAGCCAACTTCCGTTGAGTGATCATATAAGAAACGCAGTCGAACGTTATAACAAGCTGTTGTACGGCCAAGTTTTCCATTCTTTTTTTTAACATTTCAAGTTTCTCGGTAGGCAGCATCCAACCACCCCTCGTGATTGAATTTCCAAGAGAGACCCATCCGAAGAACTACCGCATTCTGGATCGATTCCATGGCGGGCTCTAGCATCAAATCCGATAGATCGTCTATCCGCGAACTCGAAGGCGAGTGTTGTAAGTTTATAACGCGGGCGATATCCAACACTCTCTCTATAGAGGTTACGCAGAGCACTTTCGCCTAAATTATGGATGGAGTTCCGCTTCTATCTGTTCTTGAAGATACTTATAGTGGCTTAGAATTGGAGCTAAACCATCCCTTATTTTCCTATATATCACTATATCCTAGCGCCCTTAAAAAGATAAGAGAGCTTTTAAGAACGTTTAAGGTCGAGGATTTAATGTTTAATGCTTCGGTAGGATTTCCATAGCCGTTTTCCTATGCTGAGGTAGCTAATCTAACTTGTTGCATAGCTTTTTAGCGCTCTTTAAACACATTAAGCAGGATCGAGCTCTTTTAATATGCGCTTCATTAAACTTATAGCTATCTCGGTCTATAAAGTTGCTAAATATCTATACAGGCTTAAGGGCTATCAGAACAATAGTATTAAGACTTAGATACCTCCTAAGAATAAGGATTAGGATTAGTAGTAAAAGCGCTATCTATACAGGCCACCCCTAACACTTTTCCAACATACCTAGTACTTCGATTATAATAAATACCCTTATAGTATTGCTAATATAGTTAGATACTAAGCTAAGTTGCAGATCTTCGGCGGTATTATATTATTCGACCGAAAAACGCTAGCATTAAAGGCTATATTTATCTATCCTAATAGGGACTTAGTTACCTATAGGATATACGAGCTGACAGAGGAATAAAAGATAATTCTAATAAGGTTCCTACTTACTCTACTATCGGAATAGGATAGCATCTGATGCCCTTTACCCATTACCCCAGACCTTAATAATATTCACCGTATTAACCCTAAAAAGCCTATATCCTGGACCGGCGTCTACCGAGATATTTAGGAGAGAGAACTCCATCCAGACAAGCTAGGTAATAGTAGGAGCAGAGACGTCTAGGGCAAGCACGGCAAGTTTAACTTCCTAACTTTCAAGGCTTGGCAGGAGGCAAGTGGTCGATACTTCTCGAGGCGCGACAGATACCCTGAAGATCTTTCCATCTAGAGACTATAGCCATTAAAAGCTTCCAATGATATAGTCCTGATCTGTCGTACTTCCACTGCATAGTCTCCACTTCTCAACTTGAGGGTGTATTAATTATCATTTCGGCAATACCAGAGGTAGACGCCTGGTTTCTTATTGTCTTCTTTAGACGAAGAAATCGAATTGTTGCGAGGGAATGCGGACCTACCAGGGGGAGGGGGGGTAAATAAAAGCATCGCGAAAGCATTATAATAAAGTATAGCAATAATATTAAAATTAAATTAATAGGTTAACATTATTATTTTTTATATACCTTATATTATTTATATAAAACGGAAACAATATAATACTTAATTTATATTAAAATATATTAATATAATATTAAATTTTAATATAATATTAAATTTTAATATAATATTAAATTTTAATATAATGTTAAGTATTTAATATATATTTAAAAATTAAGTTTTTTTTTATCTTTTTTTTAAGGTATTTAACTTAACTACTTATTTCTTTTTTTCTAGCTTAACTATAAGCTTTTTAACTATTTATAAAGCTATAGAAATATTTAAAAATAGCTATAAATTTAAAGATAATAAGGTTCGAACTAGTAGCCTTCTTATTTTTAATATTGCTAATATATACTAATATCGTATTAGCGCTAATATAGCGCTAATATAATATTAGCGTTAATATAATATATTTTTTAATATAATATAGCCCTTTAAAATAATTTTAATCTAATAGTATTCTAGTAGCCTTTCCTTAGTATTTTGCTATAATTTTTAAATTTTAATTAAATATTAATTAGTAATTAAATTGCGTGGTCCATTTAGAAACCCCCCCTCCCCCCGGTAGGGAGGTCACCCGAAGTAGGCTACAGCCCCCTTATCTAGATTATCGCATCAGCTTTCCGACAGCATCACTTTCAGAATCGACAGCCTCACTTTAAGGCGGCCAAAATGTGATCTTACCACTAATCCAGATCTAGGGCAGACTAAAAAAGAGGGGCGACTATCCAAGAGTGCCAGGCTGGGACGGAAGTACTGCTCAGCTACGGCGTACCAGCCTCTTGCTCTGCTCGCTCCTCCGCCGTAATCGTCCTTTTCTAATCTCAACTGCCAACCGGGGGGCAAAATCAGTTTCAAAGCCTTTAAATAGGCAAGAGAAATGACTGAGTATAGGACTTCAGGTACATTGGCTAGACAGGGTGTGGAAAACGGGGCGTAGATTTCAACACTCCCGATCAGAGCAGGCACTTTGTGCTTACGCCCCCGGATGACACAGCTGGCCATATTTACATTAACGTGTAAATCCTACTTGCTCTCATAACCAGTCACTGAGTTAGTGCTCTCCCGGCTCAGGCCCACTTCACCCGTGCTCAGTAAGGCTCAGGGCTCGCACTGGAAACTCCACGACCACCCTCTCCACTTCTTCCAGCTGGACGCACACCTGACCGCCGAAATCCATCCAACGTCGCCGCCCCTATCCCCGGGGAACTCGGTCAGCCTTACGCGATGCGCAATATGGATGAGCCTGCCGCGGCCGCAGCCAGCACTGGGGACGAGGGCAGCCTGCGAACGACATAAGGGGGGCCGGCTTCTAGCTTCCAAGGGGAAGGAAAGCGGAGGAGAATCCAGTGGCTGATTGGGCTTTCTCGTGCGTATACGCAAAGGGAAACGATGGGTAGAAACGATTCGATTTTTACTGGTGATGGTGTAGCGATCGCCAACGTTGCGGTGGGCGACCGCTTCGGAAGGTCTATGGGAAGGCTTTAAGGGTTAGGGTACACTGCAGCCAACAGCCCAGAAATCCACAGTCACCCTGCCATCCAATCTTGAACCCTTGTGCCTTCAGGGGACGTGCTTCAGGACACGCGTGTCAAGGGTAGCCCTAACCTGACGCGTCGCGCAAAGATACTTCGCGCTTTGGAAACCTAAACCTCGAAACCCACAAGTTACCACGCGCACTTCACTCCCTACAGAAATCGTCAAATCAAGTCACGATATTGAAGGTCTGTTGAGCAGTTCCCGAGGCTCAGCAACAATGGGCGCGGTGATTGAGATTGGGGAGCCGCAATGCCAAGTCAGTGGTCAGCCCTAAGCCTCTGGGGCGACGAGTGAACACTGATGCTAACTAGTTTCACAGGCCTTGAGCATTTCCGACTCGGAGCGCTGTCTGGCCCAAGCGACGGCATACAATGAATTGTTCTGTGCTTTCCACGCAAATCAATGCTTTGGTCTTTACATGGGCTACAAGCGTCGCAATGCCGAGCTGGACAGACTGAGTGCTGGTGGCCCTCCTTTCCTGGTCAAGAATTCCGACACCCCTCCGGCCAACTTGTCCTTCAAGAACCTGAAGGATCCGAACGAATTGCATGAGATACAGGCGCACTTGTTCAAACAGTATGTGTTGCTCGGCAAAGTAATTGCAGCTCGTCAGCTGCACCACAAGCACTTCTTCTCCTTGGAGATGGACTACGGCCACAAGGTGTATCTTGAGAAGCTACGAGCGCGTCATGTTGGCACCCTGAGGGCTCTTGAGCGCATCGAACAGAGGACAGCCGCTGTTCTGTACGAGAGGCAACAGTGGTTCAAGTGGGTGAAAGCGACGCAGGCCGAAGAAGAAGCCACCAGGGAAAAGGAGCAGAAGAAGGTCAAGCTGGAAGCGGCCATGTTCCAGAGGCACTGGAAGGATTTGCAATCAAGACTGAAGTCCCTGAGGAGCAAGGAGGACAAGCTGCGACAGGATGCCTATCTCGACCAGGTCTGGAAGGAGCGCATGGCGTCTGCGAGTGAAGGCGAGGGCGAAGTCGAGATGTGGGACCCTATCGACGATATGCTGGCAGAGGAGCGAGAGAAGTACCTCGACCTCATTCGGCAGTTCTTGTGGTCCGAGCCCCAAGAGACGAAAGACAACTCTGCACACCAGGACGAGCAGCTGCCGCAGAGCCAGGAAGTTGAGGACACCGCCCCTCAGACTCAGATTCCGGCTGTCCCAGTCACGATTGAAGACGATGTGGACCAAGTAGGGGACAAGCTAAGCAATTTGAAGGTGAAGGGGTCAAAGTCAAAGTCAAAAGGCAAGAAGAAGAAGGCCAAAAAGCCTTCTGCTGATCCAACCCCACCGTCGAAGTCCTCGGGTCCATTGGCCACTACAAAGCCTTCGGGGAATCAGGTGGAAATTGGTAAAGGCCACATCGAGAGCCAGGAAGAAGTACGCATGCGCTTACGAGAGGGTGTGGAGAGAGACCATTCCGGGCTGTACGGGCCGCAGCTCGTGGGCACTATTCAAAATCCAGTCGAAACACACGGCCGCACGGCGCCCCTGCCAGAAGAGGACATCGATAAGCTTCTCTCGGACATAGCCGAGATCAAGGCTCTCCTACTCTGCCGGACGCTCCTGTCGCACGCCACACTGCTCCCAGCAGCTCTGCGAGCCAAGAGCGTCGAGGAGTTCATTGACGACCCGTCAATTTCTCACACCGACCTTAGGGACTTGTGCCTGAAAGTCGAGCAACCCAAGTTGCAGGAGTTGAGAGATGCCTGCGCCGACTTCGCCCGGGGCTCCAACCCGGAACCTCCACCGCCAGAGGAGGAGCTCGAGGTCTTGTCGACAGAGGAGCAACTTAGGCGGAATCTTATGTACAGGGACCTCAATGGGACTGGCCTCTTGTCCTTTTTGATGTCTGGCCTGTCAAATAAAATCATGGCAGCCGAGTCCAACATCTCCAAAGGCGATTCTGAAAAGAAATCCAGAGGAGAGAGGATGCAGATCACAATCTGCGGTAAGACGATATGGAATCACGCAAGCGAAGCCGCTATGGCTCGAGACGGGTGGCTGCAGTTTTCCATCATCGCTAAAGATTGCACCTTTGAGGAGGCTGTACAGCTTTGTCGGAACTGGGACGAGTTCTACGAGCTGCAGACTCTCGTATTGTGGCACTTCTTTCCTTCGGCCAAATGGGCGTCCTGGTCCCAGAATGCCTTGACTGGGCAGTTACTCAACCTGGTGAGCACCATTTGGAAACCTTATATAAGCGATTTGCTAACCACGGGCAGGGCTTCATCCCGTTTCACACCCAATTCGGAGCGGATACAAAATCAAGGTACCACCAGGTCGGCTCGAAAGGAAGGCTTCGGCGGCAGCATCACGTCGAAGAATGCCGCAACCTTATTTGTGCCCATATGAAGCGGGGAGACCCGGTCACCAACCGATTTATCGACTACTGCATGATGCAGACTGGACACCTGCAAATTCTCGTCCGGGATGGCAAGACTGGGCAGATTCTGTATGCTCCGCAAGGCGAGAATTCACGATGGATCCATAGAGTGAAATCGGGCCTTGGCCGGGCATCCAAGAACGAGTTCGAGATCCTGCAATCTGTTGATAGGAAATTCTTGCTGAAGATCGAGCAACAGCGAAGTTGGCGGTTCAGCTTTGACTCCCACTACGAGCTCTACATTTGGGACTTCGTACCTGGCGAGAGCCCAATGGAGCTATACCATTACTTGGTAGACGTAAGTCAGGATTCTTATAGTAGAGGTTTCAGGATGGGTGCTAACAATGTGAAGATGCTACGACGGGCTCGAAGAATGCGGGGCACGAGGGACATGTACGCCCACCAGAAACCTGTTCTCAAACAGCTGACCCAGGACGAGGAGACCAAGCGAGTGCGACAGATCCGCCCAGGCGAACAAGCACTGAGCGTCTATGATTTTGTCACTGGGGACGATTCGAGATGCGCAATCCAGACCAGCAGAGGTGGCGAGATCACGGCGATGGCCCACGGCGAAATGCCCGAGGATGTCGTCTCGCCGTATATCTTCTACAACGAGGCTGATGCCGCTGAGGACGAGGTTCTCTTCGCCGGAGGGCGTGACGAGGGCCTGTTCAAACCCATTACAAGCCCTGCAGGCATTATGTCGAGCTCTATGATGACGCAGACAATGCTTCGATACGGTGCCGGCCTCCTCGATGGGGCGGGAATGGACGACACGGAAGAGGATGAATTCGATGACAGTGTTGGGAGGACCAAGGCCTTACTCTCTGCGAGCGACGACAGCGATGCCCAGCAGTTCATGTACTCCGTACCGCGGATTTGGAGAGATGCCTTCTTCGAAATCAACCGGAATTTGGGCAAGCATGGCCTGGAGAAAGAAGATCTGCTGGACCGGGTGGACTTCTTTGCTCAAAAATTAGAGATGAGCGGCCACGAGCTTCAGGGGCTTTCAGAGCTCGAGGTAATGGAACGGGACAGGTCCTACGGTATGTCGGATCACTGTTGCCGGGCACGGGGTCCTGGTTCTAGTCCACAGATCCTCGAAGCTGACCATGATCTTCTGAACAGCGTTCAAAGAATCGTTCCATATGGCTGACCTGGAACCCGGTGCCCGCGAGAAATACGTCGAGTCCATGAAGATGATCATAGGAGTACAAAATTACCCAGCCAAGACCTCCGGCATGGACTGGGCATGGTTCTGTCTCGACATCATCGACAAGCTTGAGCTGCTGGTCTGGTTCGATGACTACGGCCAGGATCCCCATTCACCCTGGCCGCACCGGTATATCGCACAGGATATCACACAGGCCTTCGTTACAATGGCCTTCTTCTTCCCCAATCTCGAGGTTACTGGGCTTGTCAGAAAGTACCTTGATTCCGAACAGGGCTCGCAGTTCAAGAACTCGGAGATCTTTGACCCTATTGCGCGCTCGCAGAAAACGCTGGACCGTCGCTCGAGAACCAGTCAGTCTCGAAAGCCCCGGAGCTTCTTCAAGGAACTGGAGGAGCTTGGAAACTGCGACTCGATGGTAGATTCGTACCCGATGGAGTGGAGCAAAGCCGTAAGGCCCACCATTGCAAAATGCAAGTTCATCAACCTACCTTGAACTCTACTGGTAACCTCCACCATACATCTGCTAACACCCCATGACCCCAGTGTACCGAGCCGGCATCATCGGGCCATCCGACACCCAGCCACATCCCACAGTATGTCCCGGGTACGCGTTCGCAGCCGAGGAGCCGCACCGCCCCGGCAAGCTAGACTTCTTCGTGCGCTTCCAGCGGCCGCCGAACGAGCCGATCCGGCCCCCGCCGGGGCGGGTGCCAGTGGAGGAGTGGCCGGACCTGCTGGCGAGGGCGCGTGCGTTCGCGCAGCGGCAGGCCAGCAGGCCGGGGGCTGCTGCGAGGTTCTCGCTGCTGCGGCTCTGGTCGGCGCCGCACTTTTACCCGCTCATGGTCGGGTACTGGACCCGGGGCCACGTGGTGTTCACGGACTCGTGCGCGCGCAGCTGGGAGTTCAAGTTCGTGCCCAAGGACCTCGAGGGCAGCGAGATGAGCGCCATGCACATCACGTCGAGCAGGATCAAGGCCGTCGTCGAAATGGCGCGCGACCACGGCGGGGCGGAGCTCGGCAGGCGCCTCGTGTGTCGGGGCGATGCGGTCCTCGTCATGGCGGAGTCTGAGGAGGAGCTTCTTCGGTTGAGTACGATGGCGACGTTCGTGTTGCAGACCAAGCCGTGGCTCAGGGAGGTGGACCTGTGGAGGAGCTTTGTCAATGTCGACCTGGCCTTCTTGCAGGATTTAGACCCGGCCTGGCTGGACTGAAGTGATGAGGCGAGGAAGTGGACAGTTCTGAACCGACCTTGAAGGCCAAGTCTGTGAACCCATGTCCGTCATGTGAAGTTGCGATCGATGTAGTCACAGGCGGTCTGAAGGACGACTGAGCAGAGTAGCAAATCTTGGGGTGGGCGAGGGCACGGGGCATGAAAGGCTGCTTAGCATACTCAGGAACATCTCCAGGTTGCTCATCCAAAATTCAGCTTGTTCGATTACTGAGGTAGACTACATTCAGCCAGAGAAGGGTGCTTGGTCTCCGCCAAAGTCAAGAAGCCATCAACATACTTATGTACGTACCCGGGCAGGGTTTAATAGAAGGCTCGGAGGAATACGAGCCCGGAAATCTGCCTTGCTGGTTCCATAGAATCCCAGCCGCCGCAGCCTAGGCTGCATTCCGCAGGGAGCCCAACTCACAACGCAGCCATTACTGTCTGTTGCAAGTGAAGTGTTACCCCCCCCCGGCTCCTTGGCGCAATCCCAAAGTCCCGACCGCCACACTAACCTTCTTTTTTATACTCGTCCTCGTACTTATCCTCCTTAGCTTTCTGCTTAATTAGGATTTCTATAGCACTTATAAGCCGCTTAAATATATATATATAATATAGCATCCTTTAGCCCCTTTCTGGTTATAATAATAATATAAATAGTTTTAAGAAAGGCGAGAAATATAAGGTGCGTATTAAGTATAAAGGGGGCGCGAAAACGCTATATAGGCGCATTTAGGTAGCGGAGGGTTAAATATTTTAAGAGTATAAAGAAGTAAAGTAAACGCTGCGCGGGCGCGCGTGCGAAGGAAGGGGTTTTAAAGTGTGGCAGTCGGGACGCGCGCCAAGGAGCCGGGGGGGGGTAACACTTCACTTGCAACAGACAGTAGCACTAGGTGCATTCGAATGTGTCCAGTCATGACATCGATGATCCAGGGGCTGTGCATTTGCAACAAAGTGCTCTCGCCGGCGCATTTGACCAAGCCTTTTACAAAATCAGTAGTTCCCCAAATTTGGCGCGAAAATAATACCTCTGGCTTCCAACATTGTTTTCCTATTACCCTGATTCTCATATCGCTCGCGCACCTTCTGAACACCATGGTTCAAATTCTTGGGTCATAAAATATACTATATTACGTAGTCCGTAAAAATGTAATGAAGTCAAGTGTTCCCCAAGAACCGTGATATAATACGTTTTAATAGATTACCCTAAAACCAACAATTAAAATCTCCCTGGAAGTGATAGTCCGGCCTCAATGGCAGAAATCTCGTCGTCGCTGGGCAGTATGTACAAATCGAGTCGTTCACGATGCCTAGGTCTCAACGTTAATACCGTTGCTGATAAGGCACGAAGGATCAGAAATCGATTTCTCACCTGCCTGGGGGCAGAGAAAACCATCGCGTTCTATAGCTGTACGGCGATAACGGCCACTACTTGACTTGACGGCGATTGACTCAGTATTTAAAGACCAAGACAGCGCGCCCAACTATACATTTGCAGCGTCACGGTCCGTCTACCGCTCTTGATGGCTAGATGCCGGCCTCGACAAACCTCACGTGAACGCTTTAACTTCTGCAAACCCACCTGCATTATTAAGCTGAGTTGCCGGAAAATCACGTGGCCTTGTTGACTTTTTTTGGACAGATCATACGACATAACAGTCTAGAGCCACCTGTGGTCACTTGGTAAGCGTTTTGCTTATCCGCCGATGTTCCTCGGAACTTAAAAAGGACTAAAAGATATTAAAGTCGGCTTTTCCAATCAGCTGGGAAAGATCAGTAGATGCTCATTCGAAAATGTCAAAAGGCCTGCAACCCCCAACATTACGTTTAAGATACGTTTTAGGACTCAGCTTTGAAACGCTTTCTAGTCAGCAGAGCCAGTGAGCCACACAAGAGACCGTATCGATTTTCAACCACTACAACGAAATGTCCAACTTGATCCAATATCACCAACCCAATGTTGCCTTGGGTCTCACGGCTCTAGTCCTCGGCGTCTCTTCATCCCTTGTGGTCTCGGGCACCCACTTCAGCACATCTTTCTTCACATTACCGTTGCTCCATGAGCTTCCCGCCGACACAAGCACCCAGCTCTTTTCCAAGGTCCATCGAGGCGGCGCCAAGATCGGCGCTCCTCTGGCTGCCTTATCTACGGTTATGTTTGGTCTATCGGCCTACGCCTTCGCAAGCGAGAAACATGGTTGCCATATTGCTTTGGCTCACGCGACTGGGCTGATGTTCTCCTCTTTCTTTTGGACAAGACTCGCTATGAAGGGTGTGACGCGTGCCTTGCTCGATACTAGCAGCCGCGTGAAATTGACAGACGGAGTGGATCAAGCCGAGGTCGAGCGCCTGTTGAAGAAGTGGCAATGGATGAACTTATTGAAAGGATGCTTGACTTTCGGGGGAGGTCTGATTGGACTCCTGTATTTGGCGAACCGAGTTGCCGTAGGAGCCTGAGCTGTGACATTTTGGATGCTTTGGTTCCTGAAGCCAGGATGAGCTACGGTGGACTTTTTTGGACTGGAAACATTGCAAATACAACACATCTTTGCATCTTATCAGATACTGTCACGTTATATGCGCTATGTGCCTATGGCAGATAGCGGCGTCGCTTTTGTACGAATAGTGCAGTGGTTCTATTCGTGACAGATACTGTCAGGTTGCTCACGTCAGAGCGTATCACCGGATTCACGTGAAGATCGAATGAGAATGGAAGATACAGTAAATTGCCACAATTTATTATATATTCTCATTCCTTAATGCCAGGTACAGGTATCCAATTTGCGCTTGACTATTTTGCAGCGGCGATTATATCGGCAGCTTGCTCCGCGAGAGCATATAAGTAGACTGAATATGAGCAGTAATAGGAGTCGGGACGAAAGACGCATCGATGACACGAAAAAAAATGTTCACTCCAATAACTCGTAGCGAGCTATCGACGACCTTGCCCATTGCGCATGTTCCCATGGGATGGTAGGTACTTCTGCATAATCCATCCGTTCAGTCAGTGAACCAAGAGTTGAGAGGAAGGAGGATCCAATAATAGCTATTGTTGCTTACATAGCTGAGGCCCGAATGCGGGCTTCGATTTCATCGTCAGTTGAGTCAATCTTGAGGGCCGGAAGACCGGCAGGAGGTGCCTCGCCCACAACGATGCCTTGACTCAATGGCGATGCGCCACCCATCATCATCTGTATCGTCTTCCTGAGACCATCCCTCCATACATATGTACAAAGTGGTCGACTTCCGAGGCGAAGAAATCAGGGTTGATAACGGGCGGCCCGGGACTGTGGGTTCAGACGAGTTGATTGAGACTGAACCGCGGGAGGTGGGAAGCAAACCAACGGTGGCAACTGTCAAATAGCAGCTGTTGGATGGCAGGGTCGGATCAAAGTCTTTTTTTTAAAATAAAAAAAATAATACCTAGCAATTTCCGCCAACAGAAAAGCAAAGGAAGTGATGAGGCTTCCGTGAAATAAGGCTTGATAACTTACACTACCAAAAGCACAGACGAAGCTCTCAGGGGAGCCATTATTGAGGTCAAAGTGTCACCTATAGCCTCCATTGGACGTTGAAAACGAAGATGAGCACATAGAGAGCTACAAATGAGGTATCCATCAGTAATGGGCATATGCAACCTTCCATTCGCTCTCTATGTATGATCCATGCAACACAGATTTCTGGGGCAAAGAGATTCTCAGAGGTAAAATGCGTGAGTCCAATATGACGTTAGCGCTTTCATGCAGATACAAGAAGCTGTCGGCCCATTCATAGTTGTCGTATTGGATAAGAAATCATAGAGACCGTTGAGTGTCAAGATTTACGAAAGATCTGTTCGTTTTCGGCTTCTTTCCAAGCAGACATAACCCTAACTCGTCCGTAAATGTTGTCCCATCGTATTTGGGGCACTACTGCGCCACAGCCGAAGGATCAAGACTCGATGTTAAGCATCCCTGAGCCCAGCCGGAGTTGGAAAATGTGGCTTGCCGCGATGTAACGTCCGGCACGAAACTCGTGTTGATGCGGCACGGTGGCTTCTGGCCGAACGCCCTTGCACGGCGTGACTCACAACTGGATTGTTTGACGGCCAGTAGACTTGGTGGCACATTAAATAACAACGGACGAGGTACATCAATGATAAGGAAGCGAAACGGATCGCTTATGTCCACATTCCAACATCTCCTGGCCTACCTAGAATCTCATCGGCCCCATCATTGAGTCTGAACAAACCGCCCACAATGCCGCGCTGGGACCCCATACCGTCGGCAGTGTGCCACGAAAAGTCTACGGACCCGGAGCATCCTCCAACACAGAACCCCAAAACCAATGGGTACATTTTCGGAGGAGGATATTACACGGCCAGAGTGTGTCGCGCTATGCCCTTGTATCCTAGGACATACGGCCTAAGCTGTGATCGCCCACAGTGCCGACATTGTCACCCTGAGACCGCTGGCGAATTCCCAAGTTGGTATTATCAATCGACTACGTGTTACGAACTGTATCGAAGTCGCCATCCTTTTAGTTATACATTTAAGCCGAAGCCCAGATCCTGTCTGGTCGGCCGCAAGGGCTGTCGGCCGGAGAAAATGATTTATATCCGTCCTCAGAAGACGAGCGACTGCGCCGTCAAAGATGAGACCCGCCGCAGGACTTCCAGGATTGAGCAGGCAGTTGAGGACAAGCAAGTTGACAGCAAGCATGACAAGACGCAGAGGCTCAGTAAATGGGAGACGTCGGCATCCAGACCAATCGACGAAGGTCTTCAGCTAGCTATGCCAGACGACATAGTCTTGCCTTCGGACGACTGGAAAGCAGACTCTTGGGATGACCAACTTGCATTGCTGGCTAGTTTTGGCTTGTTGGACGATTACGAGGCCGAGGATGCCGACATCACGTTGAACTCGCTCGGACGGGATGAGGACACTTATACGATCAGGTACAAGACCGATCGAAGAAGGTCGCACACACGAAAGGCCCAGAAAATGGAGAACATCAAGCTCGAAGATGACATGGACTGGGGAGACTGGGAATTCGTCCCGGGCTCTCCGAGTGAGGGCAGTGTGTCTTGGGCAATGCTTGATGGGTAGAAAACTCGCAGGTTCTTTCGGTGGAGGACAGTCTCGTACGGTCAAGCGGACCGGCGAGAATATGAGAGATATTCCCCGTCGCCTTAGCACCAAAGGAAATGGAGCGCCGGTGTTTTTGGAGGACTTACAATGTAACAATTATTGACACCACAACATTCACTGGGAGAAGCATCCCAAGAGGTTTGGGACAAGGGACCAGAATAGGAATGTAACACTCAACGCCGAACTCTATTGTCAGGGTATACATGTGTTACCATCGTTCTACATTACAAAATGGTCGCACACAGGTAGGACGAATCCACTATTGTCCGAATACACGCTCATAGTAAGTATCGGAACTCCGGATTCTCAAAGTCCGTCGCATCGGCACCATCGTAGGCCTCGGCATTCTGAGCTTGCGTCGCCGCCGCGGCATCATCTCTCCTCTTGTTCCTCAGCTGCAGCAACATCCGCAGACCAAAAGCCAAGCACACCTGCGCTACGGAACAGGCCAAGATAACGATACAGCCTGTCCTGTAGTAGGGCGCCTCCTGTTGCAAGAACGCGTGTGGACCGATGACATTTCCGGCGCAGTAAGCCAGGAATACCAGCGCGGATGAGGATGTCCTCTTGGTGTATCCTCCCAGATTGGCAGAGGGCATCTGCAGGGCCAGGACGAGCGAGGCGACATAGGAGCCCGAAATGTAGTAGCCGATCAAGACGCCGACCTTGTTGGCGTAGTCTGTGCGGTCCATTTTCCAGATGAGGCTGACACCGATAATGGTGGGGAGATTGTACAGCGCCATCACGGTGGTCCGCTGGTTCTTGATGTGCGAGGCGATCCATGTGCCGGACAGAATCCACACGACCTGGAACGCGCCCTGAGGGATTCCCAGGGCAGTCGTCTTGAGGGGATCCGTGACGAGCCCCTTGACGATGAGCTTCCCGAAGCTAGCGTAACCTCCGTTGATGACCTCGTTGAAGAGCACGAAGAAGAACAACAACCAGACTTGTGGATCGGCGAAAGCCTCGCCGACTTGGCCCCATTTGACCGTCTTGTTGAGGATGCCTGTCTTGGCAAGTCGACCACGCGCGATGAGCAAAGCCTTTTCCTCGAGGGTGAACCTCTTGGCCGTGAGGATGGAGTCGGGCAGGAAGAACAGCATGACGACTCCCCACATGACTGTAACGCCACCGCAGAGGAGAAAAATTGCCTTCCAGACGGGGAAGGTTTCGATCTGTCCTATGCCGTAGGTCAAGATGCCGCCGATCATCGAGCCAAACCCGTTGCAGCAATAGAAGATTCCTGCTCTAAAGGGTTGTTCTGGGCGTGTATACCTGTCAAGAATTAGCACAAGAAGATCCTAGCATAGGAGCTGACCATGCTACTTACCACATAGCGACTATCATCATGAAGCAAGTCGTGATGGGAGCTTCGAAGATGCCCAACAGAAAGCGGCACGTTCCAAACCCAGCAAAGTTATGGCAGGCCGCCGTGATCATCAATATGGCACCCCACCCTATCACACACATAGATACGATCTTGGCCATGCGTGTCTTTTGTGCCGCCCACATCCAGGGATACTCGGCGACCAGGTAGGCGAGATAGAACATGGAGGTGAACCACGCATATTGGTCCTGCGTGATGCCGGTGCTGCTGAAGAGGTCGAACACGGCGGCATATGACATGGCCTGCTTGTCGATGTACTGCAGCACATATGTGCCGGCGAGGAGCGGCAGGACGATGAAGTCGATCTTGCGGACGAGGCGCTTGTTCTTTTCCTCGTCGGCTAGGAGCTCGGCGAGATACTCGTCAGAGTAATTGTGCTCGCGGAGGAAGACCTCGGAGGCATCGAGCGCGACGATCTCGCCCTGGGTGATGGACTTGATGCGAGAGATGGAAACATTGTCGTCGGGCTGCTTCTCGAGAGTGACCTTGTCGTCCTGGGTCGCCATGGTTTCGGAGACCGCGGTGGAATGAACGATTTGGAACGAAGGTATGTCCCCTTGTAAGAGCGTCGAGGAAGGAAAAAAAGAAAATTTAATGCGCTATACAGCAAAAGCACTACTGTAAATATTCCACTGAGTGTCTGTCGTTATCAACAAGCTGCCGCTGAGGCCTCGAGATTGTACAAGCGTGCAAGATTGTTATCAATTTGGTATCCACATAGGTCTTGGAAAGCAAGGTTCCTTTGCCACATCTATCTCAGAGGTGCTGTGATAGCGAGCCGAGCCGATGGTTCGATCCGATGTTACTCGACAAAGCCTCATGTGTTCGACTGAGGGCACACTGCAGGGCTATAGTGCATTCAATGTTTGTTGTCGCAGGTGTTGACGAGCCTATGGTCCAGGTACCCTTTGCCCCGATGTGCTCCCTTGGAAATAAGTACAACTTCTCAAAGGCACATCTTCATATATGGCCACCTCGGCCATGCCTCTCCCGATGCCCTGGTTTCCCGATCCGAAAAAAGAGTCAGCTGGACCGGGAGCCTTGTCGAAGTGAGCGATTGGCCCCTTTTCCCCAGGTTGTCTTTACCTAAACGATTCACGTCGTGCGGAGCATAACCAGGGCATTGTTTAAGAGCATTATGATAGGTCTACATCCGGGGGATAACGGCCGTCCCCGGTCGGCATTTCTTATCTAAGGTTACACAGCACAAAACGACATGATCCCGGAGATAGCGCTTCCGGGGTGGTGATGCCGGTCTTCTGCCGGTTCGGCTCCGACCCTCGGACATGGCGTCTAGTCCCTCAACCCCGTATTTATTATGCCGAAACAGACGACGGCTATGTGGTTCGTGAGAACCATGCCCGAGTTGACGCCAAATACTATCGCGTGTGCACACTAAGCTCTCAAAATGGTGCTGCAAGTCGATTCCTCCCGCCCAACAGTCCAGTTGCCTCAGCAAGGTAAAGTCGTCGGCATCACGCAGCCCAAGGACGAAAAAGCCTTCCGTCCGCGGCCAGTCGATGCATTCCTGGGAATCCCATACGCCATACCACCAGTCGGCGACCGAAGATTCCGCCCGGCGGAAAAGCTACCACCCAGCCCTGAGAATGTTCTCGACGCGTCAAAATACGGCCCTGCAGCGCCGGGAAAACCGCTGCTGATTGCAGACCCGTCAGCACCGCCACTGCAGTATAGTGAGGACTGCCTGACGGCGAACGTCTTCCGACAGTCAGGGAGCACCTCTCACGATGGAAAGCTGCTACCAGTCGCCGTCTATATTCACGGCGGGGCCTTCAACCGCGGCACTGCAAGCATGCACAACACGGCATCGATGATGAGCTGGGCTGAAGACCCTTTTGTGTGCGTGTCGTTCAACTATCGGGTGGGATCCTTGGGGTTCTTGCCGAGTAGCCTCAGCGCAAAGGAGGGTGTGCTGAACTTGGGACTGAAGGACCAGATTCTGCTGTTTGAGTGGGTACAGGAGAACATCAAGGCATTTGGGGGAGACCCGGACAACGTAACGCTCTTTGGGCTGAGTGCTGGTGCCCATTCGATCGGTCACCACCTCATGCACTACAAAGGAGGCGTCAAACCTTTGTTTCAACGGGTCGTCATCGAGTCGGGTGCACCGACCTCTCGTGCTGTTCGACCCTATGACGCTCCGGTTCATGAGGCACAGTTCAAGGACTACCTTGCTGCAGCGGGTGTGCCTTCCGACCTGCCCGATGACAAGATTTTCCCCTTGCTGCGATCTCTTCCGACAGAGACGATCCAAGAGGCCCAGAATAAAGTCTTTGGTGAATACAATCCCAGCCTGAAATGGGCATTCCAGCCGGTCATTGATGGGGACATCATCCCAAGGCCTCCTCTGGAGACGTGGCGTCAAGGAAAGTGGCACAAGGTTCCAATCATGACAGGTTTTCAGAGGAACGAGGGGAGTCTGTACGTGGACAAGGCTATGAGCACATCAGAAGAGTTCACGGGTTTCTTCCGTGAACTGTTGCCGTTGCTGTCGGAGGAGGACGTCAACACCATTGACCAGCTCTACCCAGATCCTGCAAAGATTCCTGAATCACCATGGAAAGAAGACCGGGACGGCGTGGGAGCCCAGTACAAGCGAATTGAAGCTGCCTACGGACACTACGCATATGTGGCCCCTGTCAGGCAGACTGCTGAATTTGCGAGCTCCGATGTGCCCGTCTACCTGTACCAGTGGGCTGCGATATCGACGGTCCTCAACGGAGCGCAGCACGCAGACAACATGAGATATGAGGTCTGCGAACCAAAAGTCTTGGCCGTCAGCGAGAACCAGGCCGAGCTGGCTAAGACAGTCAATTCCTATGTCACCAACTTCATCACGAAAGGTGACCCGAATGCCGGAGTAGCAAAACCGAAGTGGGAGCCTTACAGCAAGGAGACGCCAAAGTCGTTAGCTTTTGGGCTGGGCAACGAGGAGCTAATAGGTGGTGATCTGGGCACAACGGCGACATTTGTAGAGGACGAGTGGGGCAGGAAGGAGAGCGAGTTCTGGTGGAGTAAGGTGGATTTGTCACAGCAGTGATCAGAGACTGAATCAACCACTTCAGCACAAAGCTGCAAGGCTAAACTGCTGTTCCTTGGGGCCCCCGTCCACTATCGATAGCCTGCGGAACTGACAAGCCCACTGATACTGCCAAGACATCACAGTGGGTCGAGATATTCGTGCCACTGCATGGTGGTGCCATACGATAAAGGTGGAGTGCCGCGGCCGGCCGGCGGGGAAATCGCATAGCCCCCCTCAGTCTGTCGTGTTTCCCGCGGGAAACATTCAAGTGGCAGACATGGTGAGTGGACTCCATATGAATTGGGAATTTGTTCAAGGCGGCCTATTACCTCATAAAATATCGCAAATGTGGCTGGGCAAGGAAGGCAGAATGCCACGGATGCTTCCTTGGCCGCTGTTATCCGGACCGATGCCGGATCGGAGGAAGTGCGTTTCGAAGTTGGTCCTGTGTACATAACAAGACACGGCAACACCGAGACACGCAGCGTGAAGGTTCAAGTGGTATCTTGTCATTTTTGACCCCTACACCCAGATCCAGTTGTCAGACAGCCGAGTCTCGTTACAATGTCTACCACAGTCACACTCCCAGAGCCATTCGCCTCTATCCCGCGGTCAACGCTGACCTTCGGACCGTCACCCATCCAGGCCCTCCCCAAGATCTCACAAGCGCTCGGCGGAAAAGTGAACGTCTACGCCAAGCGTGAGGATGTGAACTCGGGGCTGGCCTTCGGCGGCAACAAGGTCCGCAAGCTGGAGTACCTCGTCCCACAGGCCATCGCCGAGGGCGCCGACACGCTGGTCTCCATCGGCGGCGTCCAGTCCAACCACACCCGCGCCGTCACGGCCGTCGCCGTCGCCAGCGGGCTCAAGGCGGCCACCGTCCAGGAGCACTGGGTCGACTGGACAGACCCCGGGTACGAGAAGGTCGGCAACCTGCAGCTGAGCCGGCTCATGGGCGGGGACGTCCACCTGGACCCGAGCGGCTTCGGCATCGAGCACAAGAACACCCTGGCGAACCTCACCAAGGACCTCGAGAGCAAGGGGCAGAAGCCGTATTACATCCCCGCCGGCGCGAGCGACCACCCCTTCGGAGGGCTCGGCTTCGCGAGGTGGGCGTTCGAGGTGGAGCAGCAGGAGGCGGAGCTCGGCGTCTTCTTCGACACCGTCCTCGTGTGCGCCGTCACGGGCAGCACGTTCGCCGGTATGATTGCCGGGTTCAAGCTCGCGGAGAAGAACGGGGGCAAGCGCAGGAGGGTCATCGGCATTGATGCCAGTGCAAAGGTGAAGCAGACTTTTGACCAGGTTCTGAGGATCGCCAAGTTCACCGCCGCAAAGATCGGCCTGTCGGAGGATGACATCACGGAGAAGGACGTCGAGCTGGTGGACAGGTATCATGCTGGCACGTACGGCATCCCGGACGAGCAGACTATCGAGGCCATCAAATTTGGCGCCAGCACGGAGGCGTTCATCACAGATCCGGTGTATGAGGGGAAGAGTCTGGCTGGTATGATGGACATGATCAAGAAGGGCGAGATTCCCGGAGGCAGTAACGTTCTGTATGCGCACCTGGGCGGCCAGCTGGCTCTGAACGCATATTCAACGATACCCTGAGGCAGGAGGCACACAATTCCAATAACAGAGAATCCTTGAAAGACATGACACTGCACAGATGATCTACTTCTTTGCGTGAACAGTCTGTGTTCTCGACCAGAGGGTGAAAAAAGAAAAGGAAATATCCAAGTATTTGAGGCTCTACATAGCTGCTAATGTACTTACTAGGGCTTGACAGCTACGCTGACATCAAGCTTAAGTGATATGTATAGCTTGACTCTCCTTCTCACATTACATCTGCGGGGCCCATGAATCCTCTAATACGGCACGAATACTTCGTACAGACCAAGTGTAGATTGGACGGAAATAGCATCAATCATTTCTGTGCCCAAGGCTAATCTCGACAAATACAAAAGACATGGCGGAAACTCATGGGTGGTTGTGCGATTATGTATAACGCGAGCAGGCTGGCAACCTCTAACTCGACATGTCAGAGAGAACCTTGGGAACCCTCTTGTTGATACGATGATTAATCAGGATTCAATATCAATCCCTCAATATCCTGTTCTGAGGTGATTCTCTTTCTTCACTCTTAAGCAGGTTATCAAAGAGTATTTCTACCGCTTTCTCGCAATCTATGCCATGCCATCAAGTGCGCCAAGACACAAGAGGCCGCGGACTACTACCGTATGGGACTGCTGCTACTGCGGAGCTGGTTGTATGCTTCACGCTACTACTCCAAGTTATACAGCCTGCGGACATATACGTTGTAGAAACTGTCCTCTGTACGGTTGTCCTGTAAGGAGTGGAGGGGGTGGAGGGGTTGTCCAGAGTCGAGAAGCCCATGACTACCGCCGCATAGAGCCAGAATGACAAGCCCGAAATTCGGCCCGAGACACTTCGAAGACCAGACCCGAACTTTTCAAATGCTTCAAAAATTGCGGACCTGCAACAAGCATTGTCGTCGTCTAAAGACTCAACGACGGTTTCTCTGGAAGTCAATGATTCGCGAAACCACCAGAACGATCCCATGGAAAGTATTGATGCAGATGAATCGGATGCCGAGATAATGATCAGCACTACTTCATCCGTTGGAACTCTAATTGACCCTGGTGCAGTGGAAGTTTTTGTTCGGAATACTATGGCTTTTCAACGTTTGGGTTGTCTTTAGCAACAGCTTATCGAACTTTATAGTACAAGGCAGGGTTATAAAAATGTTTACAGTTTTTAGTTAAACTATATATAGTTTATAATATATGCTCTTGCAATACCTTGTTAAGGCAATTCTGGACCTTGACCCCCGACCCCTGTCTGCCTTGAAATCGTGGCGCCGCCCTGAGCACCTATCTGCCTTCCCCAATGTACCTAATGTGTGTGCACCAACCGCTGTTGCACTCCAGAGCATGCTCTGCTCTGCTGTGGCTATGGCCAACCATGATTGCATTGTGTGTGAGCTGCATGCCTGCGCATCATGCTCTGCTGGCTACAATTCCGTCTCACGCGCACATGTGGCTGCAGAAGGGGAAGGCGGTCTATGGTAAAGACAGCTTGAGCTTCTGAGGATGGCTATATCAATTTGATTAACGAGCGGGCTACGGATTACGCTCCTTGTGTTGCGTGCTGTCTAAGGCGTGAGCTGGACCACCGGCGCCTGTGCGCCATAACAGCCTCGCCCTGCTGTCCCTCACCTGACCCAGCAGCGGCCTCGGGCCGGTCTGGACAGTAGGGTGTATCTGCATCGCTGATTCGGCGTCTCTTAGACGATGAACCCGCTCTGCTGTCCTCCTCGGCGTCTGTATTTGTGTTGTCTGTCTCGTCTGTATCATGATCCGGCTCAGGTTCCGACCACTCAAAGTGCACCCGTTTCTGGCCGGCCATGACGAGCTTGTCAGCGTCTGGTGCTGGCGTCTGTTCCTCCAGCGCCTGCTGCTCCTCCCCCCATGCGAGAGCATCGCAGATTTGGGAGAAGGGGACTGTGAACGTGAGGCCCTCGAGCCTCGCACGAGCTGTCCCGTCCCCGTCCCCATCCCCGTCCCACGGGACAAAGTCGGCTATGCTCAGCGTCAGCCCCCCGTCTCGCGGCCGGCCTTCAGCATCCCGGAACTCCTGGTCGTGAATTATGCGCTTGCCCAGCCGGTATAGTGAGATGTGCGCCAGCCTGTCGCTGCCCTCTTGTGTCTGTGACCTCGTGGTCCGCCGGAGCGGCTGGGATTGTTCCCGTGCTTGACGCCTTTTCAACCTTCGCTGCTCCGGGGCTAGGTGCACAAATCTCGCCGTAATCACAGTGTGGATTGCACCGTTTGTTTTGCTGATATAATCGCGTGCTAAGGTTGCTAAACTAGAAGCCTTTTGGCTATGGCCAACCTCGATGACTAGGGGCGGATAGAGTGATCCCTTGAAGCAGAAGGCAACATCAGGTCTCCTGATCCCACCGTCAGGGAACTCGACCTTAGCTCCAACATTCGAAGTGACTCTAATCGATCCGAGGTTTGTATCTGCGTCTGCGTCTGCCCGGGCACCCTGCTCTTGTATTGCTTTATACAAGCAGTCCTTCACGTTATTGAGAAATGATTGCGCAAAGCCGTTCTTCGTGTAGATGTGTGGGGTACCCTCTGGCATTCGTAGGGTGAGTTGCCGTTTTAAAGGCTCGTAGTCGAAGCGGAAGCGGTACTTGAATGGTTTCGTCACAGCGATGAGAGCCTCAAGGTCGTCAGGATAGACGTTAGAGAACTGGTCCCACGACGGGCCTGTGTATTGACCAAGGTGTGCCTGCTGTAGATGTCGAAACGCGATGGCGACTGACCGGGGGATGGCAGGCCTCCTGAGAAGGCTCTGAGGGAGGAGAGGTGTCTTGGCGCTATCGTGGCCAGCGCCCTTTGGGCCGACTGGACCGCGGATCTCGAAGAAGGCTGCCCCGGAGGCGGTGTCGAAGCGCATTTCGAAGGTTACCTGGCGGGACGGGTCTGCGTCGCCATGATATAGATAACGTGGATTGGAATCGACCCCGGTCCATTCTACAACTGCCGGTGTTCTGTCAATGTCGAAGCTCAGTGAGGTAGGATATGGCGGCGTCCCGGCCATGGCAGGCTCGGAAACAGTAGCTTCTGTGAAAGTGGAGCGTTAGCATGTAGTTTGGTTCAGGGACGGCCAGCAAGACTACGGCCTCGTTCGTCCATGACATCAAACAGCGTCGAAAGTGTAGCCCTCCTGAGCGAAGTAGCCGCCCAAGAGAATCCCACCCTCCCAGGCTTTGATGTAGAGAAGCAGCCTTGACTCCGGTCTGTGTCGGTGGAAGAGCAGAGTACAGAACCCGCGTCCCGCAACAACGATGCCCGGTGTGCGAGTGGCCGCCGACGGGCTATTTGATCCCTCGAGGGAGCGGCCGGCGCTCAACCCATGAGGGGAGTACCCTCCCACCCCCCAGGCGCCATCTCTGGAGACCTGTAGCTTGGAGATGGGCGGCGGATTACAGGCAACGTCCCGAGGAGCACTGCAGTGTGCGATGCAGCTCGATCGTTGAAGAAGTAGCGACCGATCCCCCGCGAGAAGCGAGTATCAAAGAACTGACCCTGCTACTGTTGTAGTTCGATGGTCGTGGATTGTATTCGTGGTTGCTTGTGTTTCGACCAAGGGGAGATGAATGGGGGCTTTGAACAGCCTTTAAGACCTTGTACTGTTTATGTGGGGCGGATATCGTCCGGGATTCGAGCCACCATCCTATGCCATCTTGCATGATCGACTCATTCTGTTCTGCCAACAGCGGAGTACCTGTGGAATACACACGCTAAATGTGGGGTACGTACCACAGGTTGATTGCCTCAGCGTGGAGCCTGAACCATTGGATCAGACATGGAACTTAGAAGAGGACCCTTGCGCGCTCATCCTTGACCATACAGTATGCAGGCCCCGGAATTATCCATGCTTGACGGCATTGGGCCTTGCAAGACTTGCCAGATGATGGTGCAGTCTCCCAGTAGTGGGCACCTTGTCCCTTGGGACCGAGTCTGGCGGGAATTTCAACCACACGCGTCACATGACCACTAGTCTTTTTGCTCACAGAAGGATCCTGACCCCGCTTAACGTCCCCTCACCCGATTTGGGCCACCCCCGGTTCCGGGCCAACCACTTTTTGGTGCAAACACACTATAAAACACCCAGTTTTTAACTCTCTATTATTAATTCTAATTAAATTCTAAAAATAGCAACGCTTCTTTCCTAAATAGGAAATTGATTATATAATATATTGAAAATAATCTAAAAAATAAAGAAACTATATAATATAGTAATATAATTAGTTAAATATAAAAGAAGCTAAATTGTTAAGAGATACTAATAAATACTATAGAAATATTAACAATTTTTAAATTTAAATAAAAGAATTATTTTCTACTTATATAAATTAGTTAGAATTTTTCTTTTTTGATATTTTTAATAATATAGTATAGTATTACTTTAATATTAAATATTAAACTTTATATATTTTTTTTAATTAGGAAAACTTTAAATTCTTTTCTTTTCTATATAAAATTTATATAAGGAAAGTTTAAACTAATTATATATATTAAGAGAAAATTAATTTAGTTAAATGCTTTTCGATATATATTTTCTTTTATATTTATCTATAATAAAAAAATATTAATGGAAATTAGTAAACCTTATATATATAAATATATAAAGATTTATAACTGTTAAGAAATATATAGAGATTATTAGGATTTCTTAACAATTTTACTAGTTTTAAATTTATAAGCCTATATATATATAGTTATATAATAAAATATTTTTTTTCTATTTTTTATTATATAGAGCCTTTATTTATATATCTATTTCTTTAATTTAGAGATTTTGAGAATTTATATAGATTTATTTGGAGGGGACTAAAAAGTAAGTGTTTTATAGTGTGTTTGCACCAAAAAGTGGGTGGCCCAGAGCCGGGGGTGGCCCAGATCGGGTGAGGGGACGTTACTCCTATAATATGCAGTTTTCTCAAGCACCAAACACGCTCTCTTGCAACCCACTACTTCCTTTTGCCTTCACGCCATTACCAGAAAGGGACTCTTAATATACTCTAGATGGAGCCCAGTCCTATTCGTGTCCTCAACGTCTCCTGCAAAAGCTGTCAATGGCAGACGGCCTGCGAGTCTCCTGAGGAGATCGTCAAGACTGCAATTGACGCGATCCAAAAGAACAATTGGCTATCTCTCAACGCCAGCGCATCTCTTAAACACACACTCGTGGTTACCGAAAAATGGACCCCTCGGGTCTTCATCGTTTTCGATCTGTTCAATGACAGCTATGACCCTGATACGGCGCATCTTCCCGATCGAAATGATCTTCCCGTCTTCCCTATCTACATCAGCCGAAAGGGGGGAAAAGAAACTATCGATTTAGGTGCTCGGTCGCAGGAAATAGACAACCGAGTTAATGCAGACGTTCGCGCAGTTTTTGATGGGGAAGGACTGGCAAGTCGACCACCATTCATTGTGGATCACTTGAACGGCAACATCCCGTGTTACCGTAATCCGCGGAGCGCTCGTCGGAGTTGTTAAGATTTCTTATTAGGCGATAGGTCATAACCGACTACTTATAAAACTAAGTTTTAAAGTATAGTTCCTTTTAATTTTAGCGTAAATAGCTAGTTATAACTACTATTTAATATAATATATAAATCTTTACTATTACGTTAAAAGAAAAGAAACTTATTAAATATTAAAAAGCTTTTTTATAAGCTTATAAAGCTTATTATATTTAGCTTTAAAAGCGTATTATAAATTATTAAGCCTTTATTAAGTGGTCTATTAAAGCCCACTTTTTAATATAATTAATAATTATAAGTTTAAATCTTTAAAATATACTTTAAAATATAATTTTATAAAGAATTAAATATTATTTTTATTATATAGAAAATTAGGCTTTAATATCTCTTATTACCTTATAATTTTATATAATTAATAATACTTATATTTAATTACTTATTAAGAAAAATTAGCTTAGTTAAAAGTTAAAAAAAATTTAATAAAAAAGTTAAAACTAGCTTTTTTAATACACTTAATTATTTATAAAGAAAAAACCTCGCTATATTAATAAGTATAATATATTATTAATTAAAAGCTATTAAGCTTTAAAGGGGGTATAACTTTCTTTTTATAAGTAAAAAAAAGGTAATATTAATAGAAATTAAATTCGTAGCTTTTATATTTATTATTATATAAAGCTATTTAACGCTTTATTAATGCGCTATAATGTTAAAGGTATACTATATTAAAAAAAATTATAAAGTAAAGAAATATAATAAAAGTATTAATATATATAGTTTATAATTTTAATTAAATTAAAATATTAATTATATTAATTATTTTATTTATTTAAATTCCTTTATTAAGCTAAAATAATAGTAAATATTTAAGAAGGATAAGGTATAATATATATTTTAAATTAATATAATAAGTTTTATTATATAAAACTTTTTATAATAACTTATTAATTTACTTTTATAAGCTTATTTATAATTAAAAGCCGCTATTTTATATTAATAGCTATAATATTAAGCTATATTTATTTATACCGATATTTTTAATAAACT
Organism: Diaporthe ilicicola; assembly: GCA_023242295.1. Classification (NCBI taxonomy): domain Eukaryota; kingdom Fungi; phylum Ascomycota; class Sordariomycetes; order Diaporthales; family Diaporthaceae; genus Diaporthe; species Diaporthe ilicicola. Next base: position 15,984 of record JALPVH010000130.1, on the reverse strand, counting down.
TTAATTTTATTATTAGCTTATAGTTATATATATATTATTATAACGGATAAAAAAAAGCCGGTATTATTAAAGTTAAAGCTATTATAAGTTATAAGCTAATTTAATGCTATTAAATATTATATAAAAGTATTATTACTATATAACTTAAGTATAAATATAAGTTGCTTAAAATAAGTAATATTAAAAAGCTATTATTACTTTAATTATATACTTTTATAAAATATATATAGGTTTTAGCTTTATTTAAATATATATTTATTATAACCTTTTCTATAAAATTATTCGAAAGTAATTATTTAGCTTATTAAAACCGAGATAATTATTAGTTAGGCTTAAATTATTATTTATATATATTTAAAACTTAAATAAGGCTATTATATTTTATTATTTAAATATATAGATTTAATAGCTTTATAGCTATAAAAATAAACTTTATTTATAATAAATAAATTTTTATTTAAGTAAAAAGTTTTTTTATTAAAGCGAAAAAGTATAAAGATAAAACCCTTTTTTTATTTAAGTAAATCGATATATTTATTATTACTTTAAAAATATATAAGGTTTATTTTAAAGAAATAAATAAGTTTATTACTTATAAAATAAAGATAAATAATAAATCGAATAAAAAAAGGGAGGTTAATTATTTATTATACTTTTTTAAAAAGGTTTATCTTTTATTTAAATAAATAAAGCTTAGTTATAGAAATATAATATAGTTAAATAAAATTTAATTTAAAAAATATAATTATAAATCTTTTAACCTTATACTTAAAAGGAAAATATTAATTATATATAATTTATAATTTATAAATTTATAGCTTAATTAAATTATAAAATATTAATTATTTTATTTATTTAAGTTTCTTTATTAAGCTAAAATAATAACAAATATTTTAAAAGAATAAAGTATAATATATCTTTTAAGATTAATATAATAAGTTTTATTATATAAAACCTTTTATAATAACTTATTAATCTTTTATAAGCTTATTTATAATTAAAAGCTATTATTTTATATTAATAGCTATAATATTAAGCTACGCCTATTTATATTAATACTTTTAATAAGCTATTAACTTTAATATAAACTAGTTTATTAAAGTTAAAGCGATTATAAGCTATAAATAACTTAGTTTAATATTATTAAATATTATCGGTATTAATATATAAAAGTGCTATCTATAATAGATATATAGGCTTTAATTTTAATTAAAGGCAACCTATTTTAAGTAAAATAGCTAATTTAATTAAAGATATTTTAAAGCGTATATAGTATATATTCTAGTAAACTAACTAATTAATTATAAAAAAGCCTATAAGCAGCTATTTATATCTATTAAAGCGTAAGGGTTAAGGTTACCCCTTAATATACCCGGTTCTTAAAAAATATATATATCCTTATAGATATCTATTTATATTTATTATTATTTCTATTTTATATAGTTTAATTCTATTTTCTATTATATAATTTTATATATTATTATTATCCTTTATTAAGATATTTGCTATAATTAATAATATTCTCGGGTTTAAGATTATAAGTTTAATATTTATCGTTATTAGCTATAAGGTTAATATTATTAATTTAAAACTATTTATTATTAGTAGCTAAGTTATTATTAATTTAAGGTTATTTATTATTAGCTATTAGGTTATTATTAGTTTAAGGTTATTTATTATTAGCCGGAGGTTTATTATTATTTATTTAAAAGTTAGCTATAGCTTTATAAATAAAGTATAAATTAGCTATAGCTTTTTTAATAAAGGTTATTTTAATATTAGGTAAGTTTTAATATTTATATATATTATTATAAATTATTTTAACTAATATTTATATATTTAATTTCCTTTTAAGCTTAAGCTTTAAAAAAGGTTAAATTAATATTCTAGTATTATAATTTATATTATTATCCTTTTCGGATAAAGCTTTAACTTTTTTCTTATCTTTATTTTTAAACTTTAAAGATATTTCTAATTAAAGGTTTAATACCTTACTTTTCTCTAATATATTTATAATAGCTATATATAATTCCGGATTAAGTAGATAAGTATCCGGGATTTATTATCGGTTAGAAATCTTATTTTATTAAAAATTAAATTTTATTTCTTAAAAGAGTTTATAATATAAATTAATAGTTTTATTAATAACTTTAATAGCATTATCCTTTATAAAAAAGGTAGGCAGCTTAAGCTTATTTAGTTTAATTAAAGCTTAAAGCTATCCTAAATTCTTATAATTATAAATATAATAATTTTTATTATAAAAGATATATAATAAGGTCTTCTTATAGGCTTTATTATAAGGGAGGTAATAGATATAATAAATATATCCCTAATTTCTAAAGTTTTTATATTATATATTATATAAATCTTAGATAGTTCTATATCGGCTAATAACTTTAGCTTAAAAACCCTATAGCTTATTATAATAGTTAATATAAAAAATATTAATAAAAAGCTATTTAGGTTTAATAAATATAATATTAAGGCGGTTAGTTTTAATAAAAAAGCCTATTATTTAATTATAAACTATAATTAGAATAACTATATTTTATTTTTTATTAGTAAAGCTAATTTATATATAAATATTAATAAAACTTCGAATAATTTCTTTATTAAATAGTTTATTAAGGTAAAGCTTAATCTTATAAACCTTATTGCTATATAGAGTAATAATATAGATATTCGGATATATCTAGCTATTAAATCCCGGAATATTAAATTAATAAACCTTTATAGTAAATTTAGCTATTATTTAAGCTTATTTAATATTAACCGTTTTATAACCTTTTTTTAATATAGTAAATTTATATAAGATAGAGATTTAATTACTAATAAGATAATCGGTAACCTTTTTATTTTTAATTTATTTATTTTATTTTCTATAATAATATTTCTTAATTAATTATTATATAAATATAAACTAAGCGCCTTTAAGGGGCTTAAGATTATTAATATTATATAGGGAGATTATCTATTTATTATAAAATAGGTTTAAGGATATATTATAAAGTAATTTATATTAGTTATAGTTACGGGATAAAAAGACTATCTATTTTAGTTTAGCTATAAGAATATATTAAAAGAGAGATATAAGGTATTAATTTAAGAAAATATTCTTATACTTTTTCTTTTTAATATACCTGCCGAATATAAAAGGCTTATCCTACTAATAGTTTTTAGTTAGAATAATTAGGGGTATATCGAGTTTATATTACGCCTAGTAAATTAGCAGCTTATATTTATATAAAGCTTTATTTATTATAATAATATTTAGGTAGTAAAGCTTTTTATAAAATAGGTTTTATATAATAATAAATATATAAATAATTAATTATATCTTATTTAAAATTTAAATAATAAAGTTTTTAATATTATTATTTAAGATTTTTATTTCTTTATAAGTAAAGGTATAATTTAAGTTATTAAGCTTTATTAATTCTTTAAGTAAAATAGAATAAAAGCCTAAGTTAAGCTTTTTATAAATTATATTTTTAAGCTTATAAATATTATTAAACTTATAATATAAGAATATATTTATCTTTTAGGAAAACCTTTTAGCCGTTTTAGGGTTTAAGCCGGTATAGATAAGATTTATAAATTTAAGAAATTTTTCGATATTATTATTTTATATTTTATAAAATTATCTTTTTAAAGCGCTATGCTTAGTATTAAGGTTTATAATATAAATAATTAACTTTTAAAAACCGAGTTTATTATTAAATATCGACTATTTCATTTATTTAAATTCCCCTATTAAGCTAGAATAATAGTAAGTATCTAAAAAGAACAAGGCATAATATATCTTTCAAATTAACATAGTAGGTTTTGCTATATAGGACTTTTTATAGTAATTTATCAATCTGCTTCTGCAAGCCCGTCTATAGTCAGAAGCCGCCATTTTACGCTAATAGCCGTAACGTTAGGCCGCACCTATTCGCGCCGGTGCTATTAACAAGCATTAAGGTTAAAGCCATCGCGGGCCGTAAGCAACCTAATCTAACGCCGTCAAGCACTATATAAAAGTGCCATCGCCGTATAACTCAGGCAAGTTACTCGAAATAGGCGATATTAAAAAGCCGCCATTGCCCTAACTATCTTGTGGGACACACACAGGTTCTGGCTCTACTCTACAAACACACACCCATCCACCACAACCTTTTCCGCTATATTGCAAGACCACTCAAAAGCAATCATTCAGCCTGCCGCGCAAAACCGAGACAACTGCCAGTTAAGCTTAAACCACCACTTACACATACCTAAGACCCCACTAAGCAAGTTCACAGCTGCGGTTGGAACAAACTATAACCAGGTAAGGCTACCATATTCCATTATCTGGATATATAAATCTAATAGCTCTGCCACAAACAGCCACAGAAATAGACTCTATTTATAATAAGCAAATTTTTACCTAAATAAAAAGTTTTCTTATTAAGGTAAAAAAGCGCAAAAATAAGAACCCTTTCTTATCCCTATAAATCGACATATTTATTAGCACCTTAAAGATATATAAGGTCTATTCTAAAGAAATAAATAAGTTTATCGCTTATAAAGTAAGGATAAATAAGCTAAATAAAAAAAGAAAGGTTAATCGTTTAATACGCTTCTTTAAAAAGGTTTATCTTTTATTTAAATAAACTAAAAAGATAAAGCCTAATTATAAAAACGTAATATAGTTAAATAGAATTTAGTTTAAAAAAACATAATTATAGGTCTTTTAACCTTATACCTAGGAGGGTTATTATTAAGTATAATTTATATATATTTATATTCTAATTAATAATAATTATATTATAGGGGTAATAGATATAATTAAGATATTTAAATATTATATTTTATTAAACCTTATTAAGAATATTTTTTAAGGTTAATATAAGAGGTAAGTTTAAAGGTAGGTTTAAATTTTAAGTCTTTTTATATAATACCTTAAATATTTCGTTTAAATTATAAATTATATTTATATAAACCTATTAAATCTATTTATTTTAATAAAGATTTTTTAAGGCTTTTACTTTAATTTTGCTTAAGTTAGTAAAGTAAGCTAAATTAAACTTATAATTATAAAGATTCTTAACCGCATTTAAGATATTCTTTATATATTAATAACGGCCGGTATTTATAAGCGTTATATAAATAATAATAGTTATCTTTTATTTAATAGGGCTATATATAAGGTATAGAATATTATAATAGTTAATACTTTTATTTTTAATAAAGTTATTAATTTTATCTACTATATATTAAAAAGGGTTATCTTTATTATTAAGGTTAATAACTTTAATATTGTAATAATTATATTTATCCTTTTATAATCTATTATTTTATTTTTTATTATTCTATAAAGGTTAAAATTATAATATTTATATTATAATAAGGTTGCCTTTATATAATAAATAGATATAGGCTATAATAAGCTTAAAAGAAATAAAGGTTTTATTATTACCGGAAACCTTTTTAATAATTAAAGTTTTTAGCGGGAGTTAGTTAAATATATAAACTACGGATAATTAGTTTTTTAAAAATAAAGATAGAATATTTATAAACCTTTTAATAATCTTATTCTCTTATTTCTAAAAACTCTATATAGTTATTTAAATAACTTTTCTATTGCTATTAATAAAAGATTTTAGATAAAGCAGAATAAAATATAAATTAATATTATTATTAACGCTTAACGCGTTATTATATAAAACCGAGATATTAAGTAATACCGGTTAGTAATATATCTTATATATAGCTTTTTAAAGAATTAAAAAGTTATTTATAATATTTATAATAACTAGGTATTTCTTAAGTATTAAAAACTATTTTATTAAAGGAGTATATTAATATTCTTTTATTGCTAGCAGGCCTTAAACCTTAGCTTTTATAATATAATTATTAATAACCTTAATAAGCTTAATCTTTATTAGCTTTTTAGCGTTAAAAACCTATTTATAATTTTTAAATATAGCTATTAAATTCTTTATATTAATATAAAATAGCAGCTTATATAGGGTAAAATTAATATAAAGGGCGGAACCTTAACCTTTAAGCTAGTTAAGTTAATATAAACGCTTAACTAAAAAAAAATAGTTAAATATTTCGGAGTATAATATATTATAAGCTATATAGACTTTAAAGAAAATTAAAGCGTTTTCTATAATATTAACGGCTATTAAAAATATATATAGTATTTCTTAACTATATTTAATATATATTAATAATAATCTTATTATTTTTTTATATCTATATATAAGTCCTTATTTATATAAACTTTTTAAAGTTATATAGTAAATATATAGGTAATATCTTTTATAAGCTTTATATTATTATTAAATACTTTAAGCTTAAAATATAAGAGAATAATTTTTTAATAATTATTTACCTATTCTTATTAAACCTTATACTTTAGTTTTTTATAAAGTTAAATATATTTTTATAGTTTATTATAAAGGGCAGATATAATATTATAGATAATCTTAAGCTTAATCTTATTATTTATTAATATAGGTATAAGGGTAAAATTAAAACCGATTATAAGTTTAACTTATATATTTAAAGAAAGAATAAGTTTAATAAACTTTTTCTAATTATTAAAAGAAAGAATAATAATTATAAATAAATAGTTTATAAACTTTTACTTATTTTTATATTATATTAAACATTTCTAGGTTCCTATAAGGAAAATTATACCCTATAAGATTAAATCTTAAAGTTATTTTATAGCTTATTTCTTATAAGTAAAATTGTAAATAATACTATTTTTAAAATAAGTAAATATATTATTATTATTTTTAAACCTTATTTTTACTAATAGCTTAATAATATTAGCCGGAAGGATATTTTTAAGATTATTAATAATAATAGGTTATCTATTAATATATTTCTTAAGGTATTTATAGATATTATCCTTAGCTTTAATATTAAATTATAATAGGTTTATTACCTAGTTTTTAAAGTTATTTTAGTTATTAATAATAATAATATTAAAAGTAATCCTTTAAGGTATAAAGATATTATAAATATCGGTTTTAAATTACTTAATATTAGATATCTATAATATAATAAGATTATAAAAGGTATATTTAGTAAAGAAAATATTAATATTATTAATAACTATATCGATTATAATAATAAAAATATCGTTAATTTAATTAGCCGCTAACTTATAATTTTTTATATACTTTTAAAGCTTATTAAAAGTAAGAATGCTTTAATAAAGCTTTAAGGTAAATAAGTAAAGAGGTATTATTACTATAGTAAATTAAACCTTTATATTATTATAATAAATATTAATAGTAAATTAGATTTTAGTATTAGTAAAGAGGCGGTTATTAAACTTAACGGTTATAAAAAAACGGTAATATTCTATATATTTTAAAGCGTTAAGGGTATTATTATTAAATAGAATAATAGGTTTATTATTTATAAATATAAGGTAAGTAAATATAAGGGAGATTTACTTTATTAGCTTTTTTTTATAATTCTTATTATTATTTTAATTAAAGTTTTTAAATAGCTTTAAGCTAATATTAAAATATTTTATATAAGCGGGCTTATAAATATTTTTAATTATTATAAGAAAGCTTTTAAATTATTTATTAAATCGAAATAAGTTAATTTAATTAAAGTTTATAATAATACCTTTAAAACTATAATTATTAATAGGTATTTTATTATAGTTATAAATCTTATAATAAGTTAAAATAGGTAATATATATTAAAGGGTAGTAATATCCTTAATAAAGTTAAAGTTTTTAGGGTAAGATATAGCTAAATTATATAAAAATACTATAATATTATTCTATATAATTTATTTTATAATTATATTTAAGATATAAAGGTAAGTACCGTTATTAGAGAAAAGTTTAATTATAATAAGTAAAATATAAATACTTTTTTTAACTTTATTAAATTTAATAATTAAGGTAGATAAATAAAGGGGAGATATAAGTTTTTAAATAATTTAGTTTAGGGACTTAATTTATAGCTATACTTTATTCTTTATAAGTTTATTTATAATAGTATTATTATAAAGGGTAAATTAATTTATAACGGTTTTATTATAATTAGTTAATATATTAGGCTTATTAATATTAATAGCGGTAATATAATTATTATTGCTTATTATCTTTATTAAGTTATAAGTTATTTATAAGTTTAATAATAGTAATAATATAAAAGATTTATAAAAAGGGTAAAATTAAATAAGGTAGTTATAATATTAAGGTTAAAGGTAAGAGAAAGTAAAAGTTATTAAAAAAAAGTAAAGATAGGTAAGTTATTAGTAAGTTATAGTAAATAAATAATTAAGAAAGGTATATTTTTTTAAGGCGGTAAAAGTTTAGTAATTAAAACTTTTATAACTTATAGCATTATCTATATTAAAATTTTAGATAAAAAAATAAAGAGGTAATAAATAGGTAAAGCCTATTTAAATAAGTATTATATATTAAAAAAAAAAAAAAAATTTATTTTATTAATATCTGCTTCTATATATTATTCTAATATAGTTATTTAAAATTATTTATAATATAGCGTAAATATACTATCTATAGGGGAATTTATTATTTAATTAGTTTTATAAAGCTATAATATTTATAATATTTATTAATTAGTTTTAAAATATTACGGAAAAGGTTATTATAAGGTTTTTAAATTGTTCCGTTATAGTTTATCCACTTAACCTTATAGTAAAAAGATTACTTCTTATTTATAAATTTCTTTAATAAGCTATAATTAATAATAGCTTTAATAATAAACTTTTCTTAATTATCTTTTATAATTAGGCTTAAAGAAAAAGGGGTTTTTAAGGCTTATATAGGTAAGGCAGGAAATAAATATTTAATAATAATTTCCTTAAACTAATATAGCTAAATAGGTAAATCGAGTTAATATTTAAAGGGGCTAATTTTTTTAATAATTTAAAAGGGCTTTATATATTAAAAAGATAATTTAGTTTAATAATTTAAATAATAACTATAATATCCCGGTTTTATTAATTTTATATATATAAAGTCTTTAGCCTTAAAGATAAGGGGATATTAATATTAATTATTATAATAAGCTTTTATTTTAGCTTAAGCTATTTAAAAATATTCCGTTACTTCTTTATATATTATTTATTATATTTATCTAAATTTATATAGAATAAGGTTTAATATTAAAAGAAATCTATATAGTAAATATCTATAAAATATAATAAAAGATAGCTATTTAATTAAAGCGGATTTCGAAGTATTTATAATAAATAAAATATAAAGTAGATATTATTTTTATAAGGATAAATCTTAAAATCTATTAATATAGAAAATAAAGCTAAAAATAACGGTTTATATTAAATATTCTATTTAGCTATTAATAGCGGTATAATTTATAGCGGTTATATAAATATTAATTTTAGCTATATTATAAAATCCTCTTTATAATAAATTTATAAATTTTCTATTTATATTTAAAATAAAGATATTTAAAAATTTTTAATTTAAATAAATATATATAATATAAATTTTAGCTTAATTCTTTATAATATAGTTTATTTCTTTAATTAATTTATAAATAAACTTAAAAGTTTTATATATAATAAGAAAAATATAATTATAATATTTTATAGATATAGGCAGGCTAATAATAAAATTAAAATATAAAATAAATAAAGAAATAATAAAAGTTTTAATTAATTAAAGGTTATTAAAGGGAAGTTAATATATAAAACTATATAACCTATAAGTAGTATATTCGGCAATATAAAATTTAATTTCTTTTTATATATAAGGGAAAAAGGCTATATCTTATAAAAATTAAATAATATAATAAATATTAATATATATATAATTATTATATATTAAATAAAGTATTTTATTAATTTAAGTTATAAGTATAATAAGTCTTATAATGCTTTTATTAATATAGTATAATAAATAATTTTTTAAATAGATTTAAAAGTTATATAGGGTTAGGTTTAAATTATTTAAACTATCTTTAATTTAATTAAATTATTAGTAAAGGTAATTATAAATTAATTTAAATATATAGTTTTTTATTAGCGTATAGATTAAATCTTACTTAAATATAGGAAATATATATAGCTTATTAGTTATTTATTTATATTTATTAAAATTAATTATTTTAGCTATAGGGATATCCGTTATATCGATTTTATAAGAAGGTTTAAATTCGGCTATTTTAGGTAATAGGGTAAGCGGTATAATAATAATTTTTAAAATTAATTAAAATAAAGAGTTTAAGTTTTCTGGCTATAAAATATTATAACTTTACTAATAAGTAATAATATATAACTATATAAGCAGCTTTATTAAATACTTAATAGGTTTTTAAGGGGCATTTTTATTAATAGTTTTAGATAAGCGGGATAGGGAATTAACGTTTATATATAACTTACTTAAATAATAAATATTTTTAATCTTATAAGCGTATTTAGCTAAGAATAATTATTATTTTATAATATAATAAGTGTTTTAAGGAAAATAAAATATTAATTTAAATATATACTCGATAAACTTATAATCGGTAATAATCTTAATATTGCTATAGTTAAGGTAATAAAAGTATTTTTCTAAGGCTTAAATAAATTCTAATATTTTTAGCTTAAATATAAAGTATTTTTTCTTTATAAAATTTAAAATTTAAAATAAGAATAAGATAGGTCGATTTTTTCTATTTACTTAAATTTAATAAAGGCTAGCGCCTATATTTAAGGCATTAGTATCGATATAAAAAATAAAAGGTTTTAAATAATTAGGAAATATAAGATTTATTATATTAATTAGTATAGTTTTTAATTTATTCTATATATATTAACATCTTATTTATAAATAATTATAGTAAGCTTATTTCTTTTTTTATATTATAATAATATTAAGGTTTATATTAATAGGCGGATAAGTTATTTAAAAAGGGAATTTATAGTAATATATATATATATCTTATTAAGGGTTAGCTTTAAAATTACCCTTAAAACCTAGTATCTTAAGCTTATTAAAAGGGTTAATAATAATAGCGTAATTTAGTATAAAGTTTTTATAATATTTTATTAAACTTATCTTAATTTTAAAGAAGTATAAGTTAAAGGGTATTATTAAATTTCGAATAGCTTTTATCTTTTTAATTATAATAGATAATCCTAATTAAGATATAAAATAATTTAGGGCCTTTAAGCCTAATTATATAAAATAATATTTTAATAGAGATATAATATAGCTGCTATTTTTAAAAATAGTAAAGGTAATCTTTAAATGCTAAAGATACTATTTAACTAAATATAAGAATATAATAATATCGTTAATATAAATAAAAATAAACTACTAAAAATAAAAGTTAAAGAAATATTTTATATATTATTAGAAAAAGGTAAATAAGTTTATTAATCCTATAATATTAACGGTTATTTATTTTAAACTATAATAAGGGGTAATAAATACTATTTTTTAATAATTCTTATTTATAATAGGTTATTAAAAAAAACCTTTTATTATATCTATAATAATAAAAATTATATTACCTTTAAAGAATTTTAAAATATTATCTTATTACGGTAAAGGATAATTATAAAGAATTAATTTAATATTAATTCGATAAAGATCTATAACTATATAAAGCTTATTATTCCGCTAGATAATAAACGCTAGGAAAGTATAAAAGTATATTTCGCTTAATAGTATAGGTTTAATAACTCCTATCTCCTTAAAAGGGTTTATAATAAAATTAAAGGTAAATTAATCCTATTATAATATATTATATAATCTTTAAACTAAATCGTTAATATATATATTTAATTTAAAAGGAATTTATATTATAATACTATTATTAAATTAATTAAATTAAGGATTAAATAATTAAAAGTATTATTAAATAAGATTATAAAAGTTATTTACTTATTTTAAGCCTTAGCTAAAATAGATATTAATAGTAATAATATTAAATTTTAGGTTCGGGATTAGTATATTAAAAGGGTAGCTATCTAGGATATATCCTTCTTTTTTTTTAAGTAGAATTTTATTAAGTAAGGTAAATAACGGCATTATAATAAAAGTTTCGTTTCTTTAAGCGAAAAAGGTTTTAAGGTTAAAAGCTATTAAGATAAACTTAAAATAGCTTAAAAGCTAACCCTTATAAATAATAATAAGGATTTTATTAAAATTTAAAAAAGAAATAATATAGGATTATTTATTAATAATATTATTAATTAGAAAGATAAAGATAAATCCCTTAAGATTAATAAATATCTTTAGCTAAATAAGATAACCGTTAATATAAATAAAAAGCTTTTAATAATAAACCTTAATATTAAAGCCTTTATTAAAAAAAATAATATAATTTTATAAAGCCTTTAATATAGCTATTTAATAAAGAATAAATAGGTTTTAAATATAAGTTGCTATAATTTTATATCCGGTATTAATAATAGTAATTATATTATTTTAATTTAAAAATCCTTAAGAAATATTAAGTTAATAATATTTAAAAAATAGCAATTCGAGTAAAAGGCTATATAAAAGGTTATCTATTATATATATATTTTTATAAGCGGTTTAAGAAAGTTTATGTTTATTTAAAAGATTAATTAAAAGTTAGATTTTATAAGTAATTATAGGCCTTATACCTATATTAATTAACGGGATAAGGTTATTTAACTTTTAACGTTTAAAATAGAAATAATAATAAAAGATTAATAAATTTAAAATAAGAGTAATATTAAAAGCGGTATTTAAAATAGCTAATAAATATTTATTTATTAAAATATATAATACTATATATAAATAATTTAATTTAAATAGTAAATCGAATAGTAATAGGTTATATTTAATAGGTTAAGAAAAAATAATATTTATAAGATATTCCGTAATATTATTATAAGTTAAAAAGATAGTTAAATTATTTTATTTAAGCGGTATTTTTAACTTTCCGGGTATAATAAATAGCTTTAATTTAAAAATATTTTATTAAAGGAGGAAATTAAAATTAACTTACTTTAATAATATAATAGGCTTAATATTATAAGCTAAAATATTAAGGTAAGAAATAGGTTTTATAATTAATATATTATTATTAGTAATATCTATATTTAAAGTAAGAGATTATATTAATAGCGGAAATATTTCTTAAGTTTTTTATAATATTAATTTTTCTATTTAACTACCTTTAGTTTAAAATCTATTTTAGAGAAATTAGTAAAATTATAATTAAGTTTTTAATAATAAAAGCTTTAAATATCTTTTAATATCTTAAGGGTAAGTTTATTAACTAAATTATTAATTATAATAATATAAGCTTTAATACTAGGTTTATTAATATTATTATTATATTATATTTAATTATAATATAAATAATTATATAAAAAGCGGTTTTACTTACCGGACTTATTATATATAAGCTTATTAGCTAGTTTACCGGTAAAGATATCTTTATCTTTAGCGGCTAAAGGGTTATTAATAATATTTTTAAATAAATTTTAATTAATACCGCTATAATCCTAATTATAATATTAAATATAATTATAGTTATAATTATAAGGTATATATAGGGCGTAAAAAGATTAATTTCTATTTTTATATTATAAATACCGGTTAAAATAATTAAACTTATTAATTCGATTTCTAGATATCTTCTTTAATATTGCTATAAGAAATCTAACCTGCTTTTATAATTTTTTAATTTAACCAGAGTTATAAATATACAAAAATATATAATATACAATATATAAATATATAAATATATATATATAAGCCGTTTAATATACAATATATAAATATATATATATAATATACAAATATATAATATATAAATATATAATATATAATATACAATATACATATACAATATACAAAAAATATATAAATATATAATATATAAATATATATATATATTTATATATTTATATACCTAATATACAATATACAATATACACTCTAAAAATAGACTTTAAAAATAAAATATATAGCTATATAAAGTAATTTTAGGCGGTAAAAATAGCCTATTTAGTTTCCTTATATCTAAATCCATTTTAAAGATAAAAATACTAATAGTTAAATAGTAAATACTTTTAAGCTTAGCAGCGGTCTAAATAAGTAGCCTAATAGCTTTTAATTTAGATATTAATATTTATATCTTTATTCTTAAATTAAATTTTATAAAACTAAATATATAGTTAAATTAAAATAAGCTTACTTAATATAGTTAACCATTTTATTTATAAAGATATATATAATCTATATATATATAAATTAATAATCTTATATATTTTATTTAACATAAGTATTAGCATTAATATCTTTAAATAAAACTTATATATAAAAATATTAAATAACCTATTTTAAAGATATAAATTTATTCTATATAGCTAGCTATTCTTTTATAAGAAATTATATAATATATATATATATATATTAGTTAAAGCTTTAATTATTAATATTTATAAAACTTTAAATAATAAAATAAATTTAAATAAACTAAAATCTAAATAAACTAAAATCTAAATAAAAAAAACTATTTAAATACAGAAAGGGCAACAATTAATATAATAGCCCTTATTAACGTGCTGCCGATATATACAAATTTACCGCCTAAAAGTAAAGACTTTTTCACAGTCTAAACAAAGAAAGCGTAAGGAAAAACCCTCAGAATTACCTAAATACTATATATAAATTAGTCATATTTAATAAAAAAATAGCACAAAAAATAAAAAAAATCTTACATTATACTATACAGCATAGCTATATTTATAATCAACAGAATCAATAAACTCTCGATCTGGATAATTTAAAAAAAACTCTTTCCAAGCAAGGTTACTAGAAATTTCCTTCCAGATTTCCTTTTCCCAGTTCTCCTAAAAGAAAAGATTAAATAAAAATATTAAAAATATTTTTAATTAATACTTATAATTAATTCTTAGCCGAGAAAATTATTAAAAGAAGTAGATTTTAGATTATCTACTAACTCCGCTATTTCCGGCGCCTAGATTTAAATTAGTATATATAAAAAATATCATTAAATACAAGGGGAAAAGAGGTATAACTTACTTTCTTACTGGCCTTTATTAAAGGGGCAGGGCTTAAAAAAGCAAAGCTGGGAAAAGCCGGGGGCTCAATATTAAAAGTCTCGTTAAATTCGGGGAGAATATCAAAAAGCTAAGTAAATAGAGTTAGAAAATAGAGAAAAAAAAGGAAATTATTATAAAAAAAGAGAATACCCAGAATAAAGGATAGTCCGGGTTGTATTAAGGCTTAAGGGGAGGTAAGGGTAAAAGGGGGGGTAGGGTTAAAAGCTATTAAAAGAGTTAGTAATATATTAATAATAATAAATTAATTTTAAGAAAAAGGGAATATATACCTTAAATTTAGCTAGCTAAACTATATTTTCCTTATTAAAGGAAGGGTTTTTATAGATCTTTACCGGCTAAAATAATATTAATATAAATTAAATAAAACTTTAATTATTTAAAAAAAAGAAATAAAATACTTACAGAGATATTTAGCTAGAAGCTTAATACACAGGGATTATAAGGCATATTTTCACGCCCTTTAACCCCATTTAGTCCCTAATAAAAAAAAAATATTAGAAAAAAATAAAGAAATAAAAAGAAATAAAAGAAATAAAAATAATAGAAAAACTCATATAATAAGAAGGATTTATAGGGTTATATAGCATATTAGCTATAGAAAAGGGGGGATTCGAATCCTAAAAAGGTTATTAATTAAATAAAAATATATTAAAAAAAGAATAACTTACTCTAAGTAAATTATCGATAAAAGAATCGATAAAAGACGAAAAAGCGAGTTTTAATAACTCGGATTAAGCTTTTAAAGTGATATAAGAAGATATTCTGAATTTTTTAGAGAATAGGGGTATTTTTAATATAGATTATGTAGTAGGTTAGGGTTAAAATGGAAAATATTTAATAAAGATAGAAAGGAGAAAGTAAAAAGAATAAAGTGGGAAAAGCTAGGTATATTTATCTTTCCAATTTATACTATTTAGCTATTA